>JBBBWG010031609.1:12898-44635 GCA_037176905.1 Azolla pinnata | reverse complement strand
CTCCTCCTGACAGAATCCTGACAGTTCTATTATCTTCATCGCTCCCTCTCTTTCTCTCCTGACAGTATCCTGATAGTCTATCTTCATCGCTCCCTCTCTCTCCTGACAGAATCCTGACAGTGCAATCCTGACAGTGCAATCCTGACAGTGCAATCCTGACAGTAGATTCCTGACAGGTGGACGAGTAAAATAAGGAGACCAATTGAATGTCCTCAAAGTGACAAGGTATACAAACCTTACATCGCTGCTTCTAGGAACCTTCGGCGATGAGGTTGAGCTTGAGCCTCATCGCCCCACAATCGGGTGTTAATCTTTTACGGAAGAGAAGAGTAGGCATTAATTGGTAATTTTTGTTTTCCGTAAGCATTAAAATGTTTTTTCCAATGAACATATATTTCATTATATAACATCAGATATTATACATAAGGTACTAATGACTTTAACTCTGTCGTAAAAGAAGAACAAAAATGTCTCCTTACAGTGGCTTTACATAAGAAGCACTCACTCTTTTAAACTATTCACTTATAGACACCTAATTAGTTGGGGTGCATTGCCTTTCATTATTGTTAACTTAACCATTCGACGAAAATAGCCATCTCGGTGCACTAAAATTTAAATTCATAACGATAACATTACGGGTGATCACTAGTACAACTTGCCATGTTTTTTATGATAGTTAAAGATATCATCTTTGCTTATTTGAGTATTCTTTGAGGGCCTGTACTTGGCCCCTCAATATATAGATGAGTTCAACCCATATGTTTTGCACTGTCAGTTCCGCTCGCTTCTCTTCATTTTGGTACATTGCTTTACAACTACCTTTTCAAATGAAGAACAAAGTCAAGTTACTGACAAGTTGCCATTGCACCTCTACATTTGCATTAAGCACCTCATTCTATACAATTTGTTTATGTCAATCTTCTTTACTTTACCTTGTTGTAGTCTCCACCCACTGATCAATTTCAAAGCAAAAGGCTACATGGTGAAAGGAAACCCACATAGATGAGCCCCTTGAAACTATCTAATTTTGACACAAGCGGTCCATGATTCTTAGACTCCGTTTCCAAATCGACTTGGTTCACAAACAGCTTCAAAAAGCAATGTGAGGCTTAAGCACTTTACATGAATTGGCCAAGTGTAAACTCGAAACAGGCCTGAGGCTTGTTATTATATAAAGAATCAAATTATATGTTTAGTGGCATAATCTATTCAGTGTTAAGACGATCGACATGACTTGTGTCTTACTATTATAAATTACTTCATAATTCCTTAATATTACGCATAACACACATTAATTAAACTATATATATATATATACAGTACTTAAATATAATTTGACTCTTTTTCTCTCTCTTTCTTCCGGTGTGAGACCCAAGAGCAATAGTAGGCATGAAAAAGCCTAAACCGCAATGGTACATGCATTTGAGCTAATATACAAACTTCCACGACTTAGAGCTTCTCTTGAGCAAGTTGGTCGCGAGCGATAAAGCATCCATGGAACCCTACAGGTACACAGGTTCGGGAGCTCGATCACTACAATGACTTCTAGTGAAGGGCTGAGAGCATCCATGACCCAAAGCTCCAATGCTTGGGCTCCTTTTTTATCTCCCACGGGACACAAGATATAGCTGTGGTCCTCAGACTTTGCGTCTCTGGCCGCAACGAAGAAAGGCTCCCCACCATACATCCTTTCCTTGAAATCTTGCCTTCCCACGATAGGCCCTTGTTCATCATCTTCTCCATCGTAGCGTGTCAAATCCACCTTCACCACGGCATCGAAATAGGGGTAGCTGCCACGGCCGAGGTACGCGAACCTCGTCTTGCGGCCGGAGTAGAGCGGGTTGATGATGCCAAACTCGAGGTCGAGGTCGGAGCAAATGGCCCTCTGTTTCACACCGCCGCTCAACGTGTCGAATTGGATCGCGGTGAGGCAGGATGCGCACTTTTGCGGGATCATGAGGATGCGGTCGGGCGGGGAGAGCACGGGGGCAACGAGCACCACCTCGTGATCATCGTCCCAGGCGTTGAGGCAATGGAGGCAGTTGACGCCGGGGGCATCGAAGAAGCGCGCGCGGGCGGTCGAGTGCTCGGGCGAGAGGCCATCGTGCTTGGGCAAGAGGCAGAAGCGCGGGGTTTTCGCAGAGTCGCAAGCCAAGGGCGAGCGGCCGACGGCGAGCGCCGAGGGCCGCACGACGAGCTGGCCATCGCCGGTGATCCGCGCGCCGCCGCGGGCCGAGACGCGGAACACGGGGTACGAGAAGGGGACGCTGCTGCCAAGGCCGAACGCATACATGTCCCCCGTCGCGGGGTCGATCTTCGCGTGCGCGCAAAGGTTGAGCTTCGACGGGAGATCGAGGCGGCCGAGCGTGCGCACGTCGCCGTCGCCGCCGGGAACGTCGAGCACGTACGGCATGTCGTCATCGGACAGCGACAGCACGTCGCCGCTGCCACCGCACACGGCCCCAAAGAACCTCGGCACGACCGGCCGGCCGCTGGCTTGCTCCTGCGTGAACCGGCTCGTGCGCACGAACCTCGCACAGTACGATGCCCGCCCGTCGCCATCGCCCTCACGCCGCAGCGTGACCGAGTGGATCATCCCGTCGCCATCGAAGAGGTGGAGCTAGCGGCGTGCTAGCGGCGTCGAGAGAAGCTCATCGAGCCTGTACGGCTCCACGACCCTTGGAAGTCTGGTGTTGTCTGCAAACCTGCCGCTGCCGTGAGGCGCTCTGCTAGACGTTGACCCCACGCCATGGCACCATTCTCCTTGTGTGAAATCATCTAGCGCCCTTTTGGATGTGGAGTCGACAACGGACACTGAGGTTGTTGGATTCCTACACCTTGCCCTTACCGTGCTTCTCGCCCGCGACATGACCCTCACTATTCTAATACTTGTGTTGCTAAACCCATGGTGCTCGAAACAGTTGGTGCGCTTACAAGTGATGATTGGAAGCTCATGGCCAATGCTCGTGAACGGGTTGGCCCTAAGATCTCTCATGATGGATACTATTGGTGGAAGAAGATTATTTGTCATACCCACCCCGCCCGATGTCTTGTTTTATAAGGCGACATGCTAGACACATGTGGGTATGTTGAGTAATTTTTCAAAGCGTTTTCGGACCAAGAGAGCGAAGAATCCAGCTAATATCACTAAATCCAATTCATGGTCTAACTCGAATTGCAGTGTGATGCTTACATTAGTAGACTTGGACCCAATAAAGGCATCAGAGTTACATGCAGACATTTCATTCATAGGTTACGATGACATCTGATAATAACATTGGAAGCTCTCTCATTGTCACAATTGGGGCCATGGACAAAATTGTCGATTTTTGAAGATAGGAAAATAGTTAACAAACGAGAACTCAACCACATGAAATAAGAAGATAATGAATTTACATCCATTCTGACCACAACTTTGGCGTGGTCCACCCTCATTGCTATTTAGACATGGCCGTTAAAGCGGCCATGTGATGGGATTGTGGAGCTGGAAGGTTAATTGCACGTGATAATTCAATTGAACAACAAACAAAAAAAACAAAAAAGACAATATAAAAATACTTGAGAGCGACAGAGAGAAATATATAGATATAATAAAAGGAGAAAATATATAAATATTAAAACTAAACAAGAATTAAAAAAGAATGTTTTTTTTTACATTATGTTTCTTAAAAAAAAAGACAAGGAAAAATAAAAAGTATGTGGGTGCCGGATGCACATCCCCTTATTCATTTGCAATGGTGTCTTAGGTAATATTGTTGGCTAGTTCCATTGAACAGACATGATAATGGAATGATCCCCTTTGTCACAGACAGATATAGAAGAGGAGGCAGAGGTAGGCAAGGGTATAAGAAGGGCAGACAAAGCTAAGATCAGAGCACAAGAGATAATAGAGAAGAATGTAGACGAAACATAGTATTGATTCCATAACTAATGTCATTCACCTTGATTGGGATCAAGGTGAACCCTTGTATTTATAAAAGTTCGAGACTCGTGCATGTAAGAAAAAGGTCTTGCATGTAGAGGCATAAAAAGACTTGAGAGACATTAAGCGGAATATGTCGCAAGAAAATCTGTAATGTTCTTGCCACCAAATCGTCCAGCTATCTCTACCGTTCTATCAACAGCTTTGTCGATTAACGCCTCCCGATCTCTCACCTTTAACATTAATTACACGACCGACACCATGCCTTTCGTCAATTCCTCTCCTTGAGTTCCACTTGTTGAAGCCATCCCGCACTTGATATCCTCCTACCACCTCGTTTCACGTCGGGTTCACCAAAGGTGTCGCGGAAATACCACGAGGATACGTGAACGTCAAGGCAGGACCCCGGGGCCTCCGACCAGAGGGCTCCAAATACCACGATATTAAGACTGATAATTTAGCTTAAATGTATAAAAGCTTGAGACTTAATACTATATAAGGAAGCTAGATTAACGAAAATCCGCCATGCCGCAGCGGCCAACTCTGAAGAAGCTTTCCATGCACACCTCAGCCCAAGAACCACAAGGTCAAGTTGCTCACGAGTTACCGTTGCACCTCTATATCTACTTCAGGAACCTTATTCTATACTATTCTGTCTGTGTCAATCCTCCTTACTTTACCCTCTTTAGTCTCCACCCATTTATCGATTTCAAAGCAAAGGGCTACATGGTTAAAGGAAGCTGACATAGACGAGCCCTTGGAAACCATCTAATTTTGAGACAAGCGGGCCATGATTTTCAAGCTCGGTTTTAAATCGTCTTGGAGGCTTAACCACTTTACATGAACTAGCTAAATGTGAACTTAAAAGATGCTTGAGAC
Organism: Azolla pinnata; assembly: GCA_037176905.1. Classification (NCBI taxonomy): domain Eukaryota; kingdom Viridiplantae; phylum Streptophyta; class Polypodiopsida; order Salviniales; family Salviniaceae; genus Azolla; species Azolla pinnata. The sequence continues at coordinate 39,834 of JBBBWG010031609.1, read as the reverse complement.
TTAATACTATATAAGGAAGCTAATTATATCCTCAATGGCATAATATGTTCTGTGTTGACACGATCGACATGGTTTCTGTTAATAATCTCAAAAAAACGTTTGGCTACCCATGTCTTCTTTGCATATTTTAGCGGGTACATACTAAAACTTCAGAAAAGAAGGCATCTTGTTGGAACCAAAATAGGGTATAATTAAAATTTTCTTCTAGTTACACTCGAGTCAACTTCTTTTACCCCATTTACCCTACTACCCCACTCGCTTGTATTATTTACCCTTTCGATAGAATAACCAAGACTATCCAAAGTCGAGTTGAATAGATGATAGGTCGTACACAAACTGTAAAAAATTTTACTCAAACTCATATAAAAGACAAGTTACACGATAACACTTGATTGCGCAAAGTAAAATTAAATTACTCAAAATTGTACAAAGTTTTTTTACACCTATGCATTAACTCTTAAAAGCTTTATATACATGATTCTTGTCTTTTCTTTTCTCCTCCAAACCAGTATGTTATTTACAATTACTTTGTTACATATTTCGCATGTATAATTTATTCTTGCAGTTCGTAATAGTTCGTGTTATTACGAATCATGAGTCGTACAGCCCGATTCTTTACTATTACAATCGTCTTGCCCATTGTCGTACTATTATTGATAACTTCATAATTCTTTAACTACTGACAACACAAATTAATAAAAAACTATATTTATACATTACTTAAATATAATTTGACTCTTTCTCCTTCTTTGTTCGAGTGTGAGACCCCAAGAGCAATGGTATGCAATAAAAATCCTAAACCGCAATCGTACATGCATTTAAGTTTGTGTGCAAACTTCCACGGCTTAGAGTTTCTATTGAGCAAGCTAGTCGCGGGCGATAAAACATCCATGGAACCCTACAATTACACAGGTCGGGATTTCAATCACGACAATGACTTCTAGCGAAGGGCTGAGAGCATCCATGACCCAAAGCTCCGATGCTTGGGCTCCTTTTCAATCTCCCACCAAACACAAGATATAGTCGTTGTCTTCAGAGTTTGCATCTCTGGCCGCGACGAAGAAGGGCTCCCCACCATACATCCCTTCTCCGAAATCTCGTCTTCCCATGATAGGCCCTTGTTCATCATCTTCTCCACCATAGCGTGTCAAATCCACCTTCACCGCAGCATCAAAATAGGGGTAGCTGTCACAGTCCAGGTACGTGAACCTCGTCTTGCGGCCGGAGTACGCCAGGTTGATGACGCCAAACTCAAGGTTGAGGTCGGAGCAAATAGCCAGCCGTTTCACACCGCCAATCATTGTGTTGAATCGGATCTCTATGAGGGGAGACGCGCAGTTCTGCGGGATCATGAGGATGCGGTCGTTGGCGGAGTCGCAAGCTCGGGGCGAGCAGCTGATGGCGAGTGACCTCGTACTAGCGGCGTCCCGAGACACTCATTGAGCCTGTACGTCTCCAAGACCTCGGGAAGTCTGGTGTTCTCTGCAAACCCGCCACCGCCATGAGGCGCTCTGTTAGACGTTGACCCCTTGCCATTGCACAATTCTCCTTGTGTGAAATCATCTAGCTCCCTCATGGATACGAAGCCGACAACAAACACCGAGGTTGTTGGATTCCTACACATCGCCCTTCCCACGGACCTCCTCGCCCTCGACATGACCTTCACTAAACTGACACTCTGGTACTCGAAACGGCCCGTGCGCTTGCAAGTGATGAGTTGGCCAATGCACATAAAAGCATCTGACCTAAGATCTCTCATGTTTGCTTCGATGGATACCCAACTCGCTTGAGGGCTTGTTTATATGTGATGTATACCAAAGAATTTTTCAAACCGTTTACGAAGGAAGAGATCAAAAGCGTATTTTTGAAAGGGTGGGCAACATCTACAAGCCAGATTAACATAAATCGGCCATGCCCCAGAGGCTAACTCTGAAGAAGGTTTCAATGCGCAAGTCAACCCAGGACACGCTAGCTTTTAGACAAAGCCTCGCATGACTCAGGCTATGATGTTCAATGCGCATCAATTTTGAAATTGGAAGTCTCCAGATGGGATCAGTAATCTTGCAAACAAAAGCGATCCAGGACGTGGTTGGCCCAACCAATGTGCCGTATTAAAACATTGAAGATGCGGTCTTTCCCACCTCCCAAATTGAAAACAAGAGAAGAGATTCCAGCTTATATCACCAAATCCAAGTCATGGTCAAACTCAAATCGCAATGCGGTGCTTACGTTAGTAGTGATGTACCCAATGAAGGCATCAGAGCTACATGTAGACAATTCATTCATATTTTAGAAGGGCATCTGATATTAGCTCTCTCATGTCATGATTTGGGAGATCGACAAAAATCTCGATTTTTGAAGATAGGAAAATAGTTAACAGGTGGACGGGAGACATAGGGAGAAATATATAGATATAATCAAATGAAAAATTATATAAATATTAAAACTAAACAAGAAATAAGAAACCCATGGTGCTCAAAACAGCTCATGCGCTTACAGGTGATGGATGGAAACACATTACGTGAACATATGATCATAGATTGTAATCTTTGTATTCATCCAAGATATAATATGCATATATACAAATACGGATATATGATCATGGTATCTAAATGCTTCACAGCCATTGATTTATCCCCCTATCTTCTGCTCAAGGGAATCGATATCCTTTTTTGCGAATTAGAATAGGCTTTAGAACTTCCTTAAGATCTGGTTCTAATCTTTCATTGCAGAAGGTATAATCTTTCAAAGAGTCGGAGTCTGTGATCAACATAGTTTTTTTTTCCAATGAAATACATTTCATTATATAACATCAGATATTATACAAAAGGTAGTAATGACTTCGAGTCAAACGTAAAAAACAGAACAAAAGGCCTCCTTAGGGTCTCTTTACATAGAAGCACAACCTCTTTTAATCTATTGACTCATAGACACTTAATTAGTTAGGGAGCATTGCTTTCTGTTATTGCTAACTTAGCCATTCGACGAGAATACCCATCTCGGTGAAATAAAATTCCAATTCATCGTAGTTACAACATTACCGGTTATCAACTGTGCAGCTTGATAAGTTTTTTAGATTGCTAAACACAAGATCTTTGCTTATTTGAGTCCTCCTTGAGGGCCTCCACTTGGCCCTTCAATATATGTATGAAATCAACCTATATGTTCCATAATGTCGCTTCTAGTGGCTCCTCTTCATTTTGGTTCCAACAAGCTTTTCAAATAAACCACAAGGTCAAGTTACTCTCAAGTTGTCGTTGCATCTCTACAACTGCTTCAGGCGCCTCATTCTATACAATTTCGTTTTTGTCGATCCTCCTTGCTTTATCCTCTTGTAGTCTCCACCCACTGATCGATTTCAAAGTAAAAGGCTATATGGTTAAAGGAAGCCCATATAAATGAGCCCCTAGAAACTATCTGATTTTAACACAAGTGGACCACGATTCTCAGACTTGGTTCCTTAATTGTCTTGGCTCCTAAACAGCTTTATAAGCGCCTAAGGCTTAACCAATTTACATGAATTGGCTAGGTGTAAACTCGAAAGAGGCCTGAGGCTTGATATTATATAAGGAAGCTAATTATATGTTCAATGACATAATCTATTTTGTGTCGAGACGATCGACATGGCTTGTGTTAATAATCTAATAAAAACGATTGGATACCTATCTACTCTTCACATATTTTAGCGAGTACATGCTAAAACTTTACAAAAGAAGGCATATGGTTGGAACCATATTAGGGCATAATTAAAAATATTCTTCTCACTACACTCGAGTCAACTTCGTTTACCCCATTTATCCCGCTGCCCCACTCGCTTGTATTGTTAGCCCTTTAGATCGAAGAACCAAGACTATCTAAAATGAAGTTGAATAGAAAATAGGTCATACACAAAACGTAAAGACTCGTATAAAAGACAAGGTACATGATGACACTAGATTGCGCGAAGTAAATTATTGCCACGAATCTGTGAACATTATGCTTTACTTGCACTTGAAGCCTAACAATTAAGGTAACCTATCATCACATGAAATGATAAAGGCTAATTTTAATAGTGATTATTTTATCAAAGAAAACTCTTAAACTTTCTCAAATATTCTAGAATCTTCTAGAGCATCCTAAAATAATCTAGGTCTACAACATTCTAAACCATTCTAAAACATTCTAAAAATTTTCAGGCTATTATAAAAAAATAATCTAGGGTCCTTTTGTCATCAAGGAGCGAATAAGTGATGCAACATTTCGTCATAATCTTCCTGTAAATTTGCGGCTTCATCTATTCTTTCATAGCTCTCTTTTGAAACCTTGTCGCACCAACTCGATTTCTAATTATATCCTGCCACCACCACCTCCTCTCCAACCTGCTGATGGCCTCCATTTTCGATTTTAAAATTGTACACAATAAGTTGTATCATCTAGTTTATTGTGTACGCTGTCGTGATAATCGACGAGGATGCGTGAAAGCAGAGGCAGCTCCACCGGGGATTTGAACCAGAGGAAACCAGAGTGACGGAGTGGCGAGAAACGGAACTGTATTGAATATTCAGAAATCAGAATAAGAAGAAGTAAGGGAAACTAATTGATTTGAATGCCCGATAATCCGATTATAATTCGTAGAGTTCTTGATTACAAGCTCTCTATAAATCGTAGAGCTCTTGATTTCAAGCTCCCTATAATCCGTTTTGCTCTTGCCCTATGTCCGCCACTCCTTATATAGGCTGTGGAGTGGGTCGCCATAGTGAAAAAAACGCAGGAGGAAAAAAAACGTTAGAAAAAAAAAACGCAGGAAAAAGAAACTATCTCAACTACCTCTTCTATCTGCACGGACAAAAAGACAGCCATCTATTCGACGAACCATGCAACTACCAACAATCGCACATTGAAATAAAAGGGTTTGGCGTTTCCTTATATAATGCTTCATCTTTCTGCATCTTCTGTATGTGGGAAATTCTACTTTCTGTTCCCAGCGCGACCTCTGGCAAAACAGCACACGACATCCACTTTCAAACCGTGTGAATTTGCTGGCACGACAACGCTATATACTCCGAGCGATCACATATGAGAACCTGTTAATAATGTTTGTAATGCTCAAGCAGTTATCATCGACTTCCATTGTCGTTATAATTAGTGAAGTACGTTTTACATGTAACCACTCCCTTCACTCGTCATTCTTGGTAAAGAGATAATGTCATGAATCCGTAAACATTATGTTTTCACCTCCACATGAACCCAAGATTTCGTATTACAAAATTCGAAATCTAACCGTTAAGGTAACATATCATGACATGAAATGATTTTTCATAATGATTTTTGTATCAAAGAAAACTCTAAAGCTTTTTTGAACATTCTAGAAATCTATACGTTATTCTATAGAAACTTATTAATAGAAAACAAATAGATCTCGGTTCAAATCAATACTAGTCTTAAACTCCAAGCCTACCTTGTATCCAACTAATCCTTATACTCGTTCTAATCTAATAATTAACCCCCTATTCTTTTATCAATTCACTCTCGTCTCTTTTTCTATTATCTTAAATCTTCTTTCAATCATCCAATCTCTTGCTTTATTCTGACAATTGTATTACTCATAATTGTACAAAGTCCCAACACCTAGATATTGAGCCCTCAAGGTTTCATATCTTTTCGTTTCTCCCACGAATCGTTATATTATTTACAATTACATCCTTACATATTTTATATATCCAACTTATTCTTACAATTCCTAATAGTCCACGTCGTTACGGATCTTGAGTCGTAATGCCCGACTTTGTACTATTACGATCTTGCTTCTTGTTGTCGTACTATTATGAATTATTTCGTAATTCCGTAATAATACGAATAATATACATTAATAAAAAAGTACATATGTACATTACTTAAATATAATTTGACTCTCTTTCTCTCTCTTTTTTCGAGTGTGAGACCCCAAAAACAATTATAAGCAAGAAAAATCCTAAACCGCAATTGTACATCTATTTGAGCTCGTGTGCAAACTTTCACGGCTTAGAGCTTCTGTTGAGCAAGTTGGTCGCGGGCGATGAAGCATCCATGGAACCCTACAGGTACACGGGTCACGAGCTCAATCACTGCAATGATTTCTAGTGAAGGGCTGAGCGCATCCATGACCCAAAGTTCCGATGCTTGGGCTCCTTTTCGATCTCCCACCAGACACAAGATATAGCCGTGGTCTTCAGACTTTGCGTCTTTGGCCGCGACGAAGAAGGGCTCCCCACCATACATCCCTTGCCCGAAATCTCGCCTTCCCACTATAGGCCCTTGTTCATCCTCTTCTCCACCATAGCGTGTCAAATCCACCTTCACCACAGCATCGAAGTACGGGTAGCTGCCGCAGCCCATGTACGCAAACCTCGTCTTGTGGCTGGAGTACTCCGGGTTGATGACGCCAAACTCGAGGTTGAGGTCGGAGCAGATGGCCCTCCGTTTCACACCGCCGGTCATCGTGTCGAATCGGATCTCGGTGAGGCGAGACGCGGTGTTCTGCGGGATCACGAGGATGCGGTCGGGCGGCGAGAGCACGGGGGCAACGAGCACCACCTCGTGATCGTCGTCCCAAGCGTTGAGGCAATGGAGGCAGTTGACGCCGGGGGCGTCGAACAAGCGCGCGTGGGCAGTGGAGTGCTCGGGCGAGAGGCCGTCATGCTTGGGCAGGAGGCAGAAGCGCGGGGTTTTGGCGGAATCGCAAGCGAGGGGCGAGCGGCCGACGGCGAGCGCCGAGGGCCGCACGACGAGCTGGCCGTCGGGGAAGACGACGAAGCGCGGGGTGACAGCGAAGTCATGGACCAGCGGGAGGTCAGGGAGGGGCACGGGGGCGTCCCCGGTGATCCGCGCAGCGCCGCGGGCCGAGACGCGGAACACGGAGTACGAGAACGGGGTGCTGCCGTCGAGGCCGAATGCGTACATGTCCCCCGTCGCGGGGTCGATCTTCGGGTGCGCGCAAAGGTTGATCTTCGACGGGAGCTCCAGCCGGCCGAGCGTGCGCACGTCGCCGTCGCCAGCGGCAACATCGAGCACGTACGGCATGTCGTCCTCGGACAGCGACAGCACGCGGCCGCCGAAGATGGCGACGGCCGCGTTGGATGCGCCCAAGCCGCGCGAGGTGTCGAAGACGCCGAGCGCCACCCGGAGCGCGAGCACGAGGATGCGCATGATGCCGCCTCCGCCGCCGCCGCACACGGCCCCGAAGAACCTCGGTACGACCGGCCGGCCGCCGGCTTGCTCCTGCGCGAACCGGCTTGTGCGCACGAACCTCGCACAATACAACGCCCGCCCGTCGCCATCGCCGTCACCCCGCAGCGTGACCGAGTGGATCATCCCGTCGCCATCGAAGAGGTGGAGCCGTTCCCCGCGCTCCATGAGCAGCGGATTGGGCCCGTTGCGCAGGTACACACCGTCGAGGTCGGCGGGGATCCGGCCCCGTGCCACACGGCACGGCGTCGGCTCAGTTTCACACACGGGAGCGTAGGGCCCCGACAAGACGTTAGGGCACCGGCCGTCGACCAGCGCTTGGAACTTTGCGGCGATGCCGTCGGCTATGTTGCATATCCTCGCTCCCAGGCTCTCCCCTGGTGCTAGCGGCGTCCAGAGAAGCTCATCGAGCATGTATGGCTCCACGACCCTAGGAAGTCTGGTGTTGTCTCCAAACCCGCCGCTGCCGCGAGGCGCTCTGCTAGACGTTGACCTCTTGCTATGACACAATTCTCCTTGTGTGAAATCGTATAGCTCCCTCGTGGATGCGGAGCCAAAAACGAACACCGAGGTTGTTTGATTCCTACACCTCGCCCTTCCCACAGACCTCCTCACCCCCAACATGACCTTCTCTACACTGATACTCGTGGCGCTCGAAATGCCATGGCACTCGAAGCAGCTGGTGCGCTTAAAAGTGATGAATGGAAGCTCATGGCCAATGCTCGTGAAAGCGTCGGCCCTAAGATCTCTCATGCTTGCTTCGATGGATACTAAAGGTGAAAGAAGATTATTTTTGCATACCCAACTCACCCGAGGGTTTGTTTATATACGATGTATACCCAAGAATTTTTCAAAGCGTTTTCGGACGAAGAGATCGAACGTATGTTTTTGAAAGGGTGGGCTACACCTGAAAGCCAGATTAACTGAAATCGGCGATGCCCCAGCCGCCAAGTCTGAAGAAGGTTTCCATGTGCAAGTCAACCTAGGAACCCCCTTGCTTTCAGACAAAGCCTCGCATGACTCAGGCTATCATGTTCAACGTGCATCAATTTTGAAATCGGAAGTCTTCAGATGGGATTAGTAATCTTGTAAACAAAAGAGATCCAAGATGTCGTTGGCCCTAGTGACGTGCCGTATTAAAACATTGAAGATGGAGTCCTCTTGTTTACCTAGGTTTCATATCCCCCCCCGCCCCCCAGCCAATTGAAAACAAGTGAAGACTCCGGCTTATATCACCGAATCCAAGTCATGGTCAAACTCGAATCGCAATGTGATGCTTACGTTGTACCCAATGGAGGCATTAGAGCTATAGTTTATGAGGGCATCTCATAATAACATTGAAAGCTCTCTCATTGTCACAATTGGGGGCATCGATGAAATGCTCGATTTTTGAAAATAGATAAACAGTAACAAATGAGAACTAAACCACATGAAATAAGAAAACAATGAATTTGTATCCATTCTGACTACAACTTTGGCATGTTCCACCCCCATTGCTATCTAGACATGGCCATTAAAGAGGCCATGTGATGAGATCGCAGAGGTAGATGGTTAATTTCATGAGAGAATTCAAATTGAACGAACAGAAAAAACAAAAAAGGCATAAAAATACTTGAGAGAGATAGAGAGAAATATATAGATATATAATAAAAGGAAGAAATATATAAATATCAAAGCTAAACAAGAAATAAAAAAGAATGTTTTTTTTTACATTAATCTTCTTAAAAAAACAAGACAAAGTAAAATAAAAAATAAATAAGAACAAAGAGTCAAAATGATTGTTTTTTATACAATTATTCTAACCCTCTTCTTGGCTCATTGCAACCCCACTAGAGATTGTGGGTGCAAGATGCACATGCCCTTATTCGTTTCCAATGTTATCTTAGAGAATATGGTTGGCTAGATCCATTGAACGAACATGATAATGGAGTGATTCCCTTCTTTCAATATACAATACAATTAGGAAGAAAGATTTCATCTCAAGAGAAAAATAGTCAACGGACAGCATCAAAATGTTTGAAAGTTTCTTGTGGATTTTTTGTAAAATTTCTAGAGCTAATTTTAAGAAAGAAATTGATCATAAATAGTTGTTACATTTCAATGGCTCATAGCACATCAAGCCTTGCTAATAGGGGTTGACGAGTAAAATAGGGAGACCGATTGAATATCCTCAAAGTGGCAAGGAATGGAAACCTTGCATCACTACTTCTAGGAATGTGAACATGTTATTAAAATGTGGAAGTGTCGTCGTGAGGTGTGAGGATTTTTGCACGCTCTCTTGGGGTTAATAATATAGTGATCCCTCTCTTCCCTCTCTTTAAAAGTGATCAAATATCACAATTTATATACCTACATAGTAAGATCATTGGTAGTGAGACTTTTATAGTTTTTTTTTCCAAACATCTTCCACTTATTATTAAAAAAATGCCCAAATGCTAGGTACAAATTACAAACTTACAATTGAGTAAATACATAAACCACAAAGTGTCATCCATCCTCTAACAGAAAGAATAAAAACAACGAAGGGTAAAGTTCCATTTAACTTATCTATAACAATTGTTGTATACACGAAAATCATCCCAAACTTGCGTAAACCTTAGTCTTAACTTTTTCAATCTTTCTAAAGTTCCATGGAGATTATCATATTGTCCCTTTAAAGTATGTATAAGTTTTGACCAAATTATCTTCACTATTTCTACAAGTGGCTCTATAATTCCTTGGAACACTTATGAACATTTGGCTTTTAATATGTCTCACCTTACAATTTCACTCACATATTCCCATATAACATTATTTATTATATTTAGTTGCCCTTCTATAGTGGACAAAGTCCTTTGAAATAGCTTTTCCCCATATCAAACACAAAACATCTATTATAGAGAGATTGTATTAACATATCATAAGAAAATAAGAAATTGCCCTTGTTTCCCCATAGTGCATTACCCCATCCTAAACTTTCATTTCCATTACATGACATAATAGATGCAAAATCCTAAGCCAAACCTTACGTGTTTGAATACAATCCCATAAAACATGTTGTGTCTCTATCTGATGGCCACATCTTTGATAGTGGACAATGTCAACTTGATGCAACTAATTGCCCATAGCAGTTGCATCCTGCATTATTAGTCACTTGAAAGTTGTAACTTTAGCAGATAATATTATTTTCCACAAACATTTCCACACCCCATTTCGGATTTTTTTTGTAAGACCACTTAGGCACTATACTTTCTTAACCTTTATAAGCTTTTATAGTTCTATTCAACATAATAAGTAATTGAAGAGATTTTCTCAATCTAGGAGATCATTAATAGCAAGAAATTATAGATAATTTGGAAGTTACAGTGCTCTAGGTTGTTTGAATGTAAACGAACCCTAATTCCAATAGAAATCATTAAAAAAATTTGGTTCTAAATATATATACCTTAAAGGGAGTTTATAATAATATTCAGGGACATTCTGAGCACGTAAAAGAACTTTGATAAAACTTTCATACACAATGGGAGAGCAATCCATTTTATTCATGATACAATGTGTACCTATGTGAAACTATTTACCTTCCAAATGGTTATTCTCTCCCTTGTTATTGTTCTTGGAATAGTTGCTAGTTATATTTATTTCGTGATTGTAACTTTTTTGACAACCATTTACAACTAATAATAACATATCTTTTTAAAAAATAATAATACTAAATAAATAAATAAATACATTCTTTTAACATTTTAGATTTTATAAATATTTTTAATGAACAACTATGATCGTTTGGGCATCCCCAAACAGCTTCAAGGTTATCCACCTCTGCAATCACCTCACATGACCTCTTTAATGGCCATGTGTAGATCGTTACGAGGAGTAAACTATTGTGTGTGTATGATGTGACAAGCGATGGATTCGATATCATCGCGTGTAATTGTCTCCAATGTTGTTACATATGTAGCATATCATTCTCGTACAAAATATATGTTACGTATTTAATAAAAATAATATAAATACTTAGGGAGAATTACAAAAAAAATGCTTAACAAAATTATAAAACACATTTTAACACCTATTGAAATCACAAATTACAAATTAACGTCTACTCTTATCTTCCACTAAAAATTAACAGTCAATTAATCCCATTAGTATATACCCATTGATTCTATTCCTAATCGCTTCCCACTAATCGATCCTAGTTGATTCCCTAACTATGTTTGATTAACAAAATTGAATAATTTAATGATATAATGAGTCGATTAATGGGTTGATTTGGTGTTAATGAGTTAATCAACATAAATCAATTAATTAATTTGATGTTAATTAACCTCACAATTAATTGATTTAGTGTTAATCAATTAATTGAGCATTAATTTGTAATTTCGAGTTTTAGTAGGCGTTAAAATATAATTTATAATTTTATTCTACGTTTTTTGATAATTTTCCCAAATACTTAAGATATGTATTTTAAAATAAATTCATTCAATACATGCCAAAGACATTAAATGATTATACAGATTCACAATTAATCAACAAAAATTTCCAAATTCCATTTTTGGCACTAGTAATTTTGTAAAATCTTAAATCATATAAAATCAAAATTTAAATTTAAATTTATAAAATTGACTAACATTGACTAAAGTAGTAGCCCTTGTAGAAATTAATTTTGATATTTATAAAATTAGCTTTCTCATTTTGACAATTCTAAACCGTAGAATACGTGTTTTATTTATAAAATGTGCATTCTTGTACAACATAGGTTGTATTAGAAAGCCGTAGACGTTCGATGATGTTAGCATTGGATTTATGCCCATGTTGGGAAGGTCATGGGGCTAACGGAGTCTCAACGATGGAATTTTGTTTACATGCACGCGTGACATCGGGAACACAATAATCACCACAGTTAGGGCTTCCCGATCGCCAAAAGCGCTCTATCTACGGCCACGGGTTTTCGTTGAGCTTCTGAAATTGGTGATATATCCACACTTTTACACATTGGATGCTGATGAGCACCAATGCGATCGGGGCCAAAATGGCTTCCCGAGAATCTACTTCTGCAATCGAACCAAAACAGTCGTCAAACCGATCTCGAGTTGCAGACAAACAGAAGTGGGTAATTAGAGCTAAGCGCACTAATAAGAACTAATTAAAACGGATTTTTGTTTGTTGTGTATTTTTAAGTTTCACACGTAATTAGAGCTAAGCGCACTAATAAGAACTAACCAAAACGGATTTTGTTTTTTTGTGTATTTGATTTATTTCATTCTTCTTCTACCTACCTACCTGCGGACGCCGCCGCCTTGACAATACGCACGACCAAATTTCTTCTACGCCGCCTACCAAATTTCTTCATCGCGACGTTTTTGCTGCTGCTTCTCCGGTCCTTCGATCCGTAAGTGTTTCTCCCCGTTTCTTGGCCATCTTTCCTTCCTTCCTTCCTTCCTTCCTTCCTTCCTTCCTTCTCTCCTCCTCTTCCCATTTTCTGCTTCCCGTTTCATGATTCTGGTTTTTCTTTCTCATCCTCCTCTCTCTGTCTTGCTTGTTAGATCGACGGGCGTAGCCTCAACACCTTTGTCATGAACTCCTTGGATATTGCAATAACTACTACAACAAAGAGCGCGACGAGATTTGCGCCAACGCTCCATGGAGCTGATCAATCCATAAACTTAAGGTGAGTTGCCTTTTTCTCGATGTTTTTCTGTGTTTGAGTCCCCGTTTCTGCTGGATCCATTCGAAGTGCGCAGTTGAATTGCGCCAAGATTTCTGGCATTAACTCTTATTTGTGATTCCAATGGACATGTTGGCCGTTTTACAATTCTTTATACTGCGCTTGTTAGTCCCGAAACTGACTATCAGTATCACAACTCTCTGTCTAGCTATTCTCCTGATCATTATTATGTTGTCTTTTATGATGCGTTTGTGTTGATGTGATGTTTTATTTTTCGTTTCTTTTATGTGATTGTTTAGCTAATACTTAGCTGATCAAACCTGAATTTTGATTAATGTCACCATGAATGTCTTTCTCAATTATGTGTTGCTTTTTATTTGCACTTTTGACCGAATGGATCTTGATCTTTTGCTGATCTGAACTCCTTTTGATGTGATTCTGCTAATCCTTGTTTGATCAGTACCGATTCTGTGCTGTATAATAACTTTATCTTGTAATGATTCTATTTCTTTTCCTGAGCTTATTTACTTAAGTCATGTGTTGAAGTGTTTTCACATTCGGTCAACCTGCATCTTACTGGGATAAATTATCGATTCTGGTTGTTGATTGAGTACACTACATGTTGTTTCTGATGTTAGTTTGTAAGAGTCAATTCATTAAGAATTTTCTACGGATGTGTTCAATGCTTGATTTTTATTGCTTTTCCCTGTTAAACTTATCCATTCTAGGTTGTGTCTTTAACACATATTTTGCATTTATGGTAGATGTAATGCTACGAGATTATTGTCAAGCAGCAGAAGTAAAAATGGGAGAATGTCAATGAGGAGGAACAAGAAAGATGTGGTTGCATCGCTGTCATTTGAAGGATCTAGTGCACAGGAACTCTCGTCCAGATTTTCTTCAATCGAGCATCAGGCAAAGGAACTTGAGGAAGCGTTTAGTATTTATGAAGGTAGCGGGGAAAAGGTCGGTGTTTTATTGCTGAATCTAGGAGGACCAGAATCATTGGATGATGTGCAACCATTCCTATACAACTTATTTGCAGATCCGGTAAAAGTTCTGAGCTAAATTTGTGTACTCAGATATCCCTTATCAAAATCTCAATATATAGATGTTCTCTCTATTTGCTTGACCTTAGTATTGGCCTTTTCATCAGTCATGTTTCATAGCCATTTATGTTACTTCTTTACCTTCGTGTTAATGTCTACAAGCAATCATTGTAGCACTCAAAATATGAGACAATTATTTTTGTCTCAGCACAATTATTTTCCTTCCATTGTTCAGAGATAATGACCTCACAAGGTAGAAATTTTGTAGTTAAGATAATAACTTGCTTCTCTTTTCCTATGCATTTAGGACATTATCCGATTGCCAAGGCTTTTGAAGGCTTTTCAGCAACCACTTGCAAAATTAATTTCGTTAGTACGAGCTCCAATGAGTAAAGCTGGCTATGCTGCAATTGGTGGAGGCTCACCTTTACGGAAGTTAACAGAAGATCAGGTTACATGTTCTCCTGCTTAATTATGCGATACACCCTGTTGTCAAGGGTCATTTTAGATGTCATGTTAAATAGCAAATATGGTTGGGAAATAGTTATCTTGATCACTTGCAAATGATTATTATATCTTAGAAAATACTACTATATCACGAGTAATCATTTACTCGTTATCTAAGATTCAGCAGTGGTTGAGTAATGTAGGGTATATTAGTAACAATTGATAGTATTGATTATACATCTAATGTTGATATCATATATCCTGTTAGTTAGATGCTAATTCTTCTGCTCTAACATTATTGATATATAAAACATTATGTGCTGCGTTAGTAATCACTTCATATGCTGCTCATTGAATATCATTAGAGAGTGGTATTAGCTCTCCAGACGTCAAAGAAACATGAGAGTAACGTATAGTCTTGCATGATGAAAATCATTTGACATTGCTGCTCCACACCTTTGACTATTATTATAGTGATAATGAAATGTTTAACATTCAACGCAATCACTAGAGGATATGATCTTTTCATACACAGATCATTGGTATTATTGAGTGTTATTACGTCTCCAGATGTCAAAGAAAGATGGAAGCAACTTCGGATCTTGCATGGTGAAAATCACTTGAAAATTGCCAATTCACATGTTGACTTATCATTATTGATGATGAGGTATTCACATACAGTCACTGGAAGATATAATCTATCTTTAAAGGCTTATATATTGCATCAGGAATCCTTACATACCTGACCTTAAACAGGACATCCGTAGAGATGATCTTCTTCAAATATTACAGGCTTTCATGATGGCTAGCTGCAATCATATTTGCAAGCACAGAAATTCTACACGATCGAATCTTATTTATGCATGAAAATCCTTATGTTCCTGGGTTAATATTATGTCTGCATATATGTCCAACAGTTATAAATTTATGCGATGACTTTACAAAAGTTATTATCGGTCGACCCAATGAGCTCAAAGAGCAGACATGCCTTAAGATGCACTGTACTCAGAATCTAAACACTTGTTTCCAGATCCAACTTTTTCTTTTCTGTAAAACCATGTGAACTTAAGTTGCACGTTCAAAAATCTTCAAAATTATTTCAGGTTTCGATTTTCAATACTATTCTTTACAAGGACTCTTTCCCCCTCTGCTTTTGTGGGTGATTCTGCAGATAAGACTATTATGTGTTGCCTTTTCAATCAAAGCAAATCTACTTTACTGACAAGCCAAACATTTTCATCCAGTTTTTACTTTCTTCAAGAACCTTTCAGATGATTGTTCTTCACCTCTGTTTTAAAATGATTTTTTGTTCAGTGTTCAAATTTGTAGCATTTCTTATGTAGGCAAAGGCTTTGGGCAAAGCTTTGCTGCAAAAGAACTTTCTAGCAAATGTTTACATAGGCATGCGATACTGGCATCCCTTTACAGAAGATGCAATTACGCAGGTATATATTATCAATTACAAATGAATTCTGTAACATGTTATTGTACGTTCCTAGAACTCAAAAAGAATGTGGAGTGTCTCTGCACATTTTGCTTGGACGTTTTTTTTTCCCATCGGTGTTTATTTATATTTGTATAGACACATGCATGTATTTCTCGAGAATCATTTTTGGACACTGCGTTCAGATTAAAATGGACCAAATAACAAAACTTGTCGTACTTCCACTTTATCCTCAATTTTCAATATCAACCAGTGGATCAAGTCTACGGATTTTGGAGGAAATTTTCAGGTATCATGTGGTTTGTTCATTATGCAAAAGGTTTTAAGTCATTGGCTTTGTTGTTTTTCCCAACATTGGAATAGTTCTTTGCATGGTTTGCAGAAAGGATGAATACCTTACCAATTTGCAGCATGCAGTTATTCCATCATGGTACCACCGTGAAGGGTATTTGAAAGCCATGTCAAAGCTGATTAGGCAGGAACTCGAGAGATTCAAACAACCAAATGAGGTGTTATTTTGATTAAATTATCTGATTACATAATTTGGTAAATCGAGGCTTAAGTGGTGAGTCAAGGGATGCAGATATGCTTCCACAGGCTTAGTTTTTATGGATGTCACTAGAACAATTCACACATGACATTAGAGATGATAGATGTAGTTTTTGCTTAAGAGTGGAAGTGTTCTCTAAGTGAGTCCCTGGGGATTCTGTAATTGTTATTTTAAGAGTTCTTTTGTGAGCTCTCACTTTAACAAATAGAAGAAATAGGAAAACACCTTACTTTGTTTGCTATGCTGCCTGTAAACTTAGGTTTATAAAATTGATATCAACAGCAGTTTTATCTGATTATATTAGCTCATCAAGGCAGTATTATTGCTATTATTTTTATGTATTCTATCAACTAGGACGGAAGCTATCATGATACAATAGTTCAAGGTGAAATATAGTATTGCAATAGTGTGCCTTCTATTATCCAATAGGAGAAGTATCTGTGAATACAACGCAGTGCATGATGCTTCATGTGCTTTTTATTTTGTAGGTGGTGATATTTTTCAGCGCTCATGGTGTACCACAAACCTACATCAAGGATGCTGGTGATCCCTACAAGGATGAAATGGAAGCATGCGTGAAGCTAATGATGAATGAGCTAAGGAACCAAGGCATATATAATAGGCATGCACTTGCTTATCAGGTATGAGCCTTTGTGGAATCCTAAACATCTAAATTTACCATTATCTTTTAAAGGTTATCATGAAAGTTCCTTCTAAATATTAATTATTCTTTTGCTAATACAGCTGTAATTTTATAATTCAGTTGATGAATTTTTGTTCTATTTTACATTGAAGTATTTATTCTGGGCTTTGCTTTGGGTAAAGATGTAGGGTAGATTACAATCATGAGTCTGCAATACTCTTCCGGCACAAACAATGTCATGCAAGTTTCATTACATGCATGCTGATCTTGTTCATGCTTATCACCTCATCATAGTTCTTGTAATTAGCAGAAAAGTGGGTCGTTCTAAAACTTCAAAATAGTCTACGAAATTAGATTCTGAAACCAGTGTACATAGAGGTGTCTGTGAACTAGTGTACATCCATGTGACAACTGGTTCAAAAATCTGAAGAAATAGGATCGGGGTATCTAAGCCAAAAGTCTGCAGAAACAGGATCGGGCTATTTCCAAAACAGCTAGGTGGGTGTGGTATCCATAAGCGGGGATTGGCCAATGGGGGGGAGTCCACGATCCTTGTTCTATATTGGAGATAGGGGAAAGGATGGTTTTGCCATGGTGGATAGACATAGTGGATGGATACTGAGACAGTAAGTTCTAATCCCATTTGTTTCATCTCTACAGAGTCGAGTTGGACCTGTAGAATGGCTCAAACCATATACAGACGTTACCATCAAAGAGTTGGGTGAACAAGGTGTGAAGAGCCTTTTGACTATCCCTATAAGGTTAGTGTTGCTGTATCGTATTTAATACTATACCCAAAACTTTATAAATGAAATCAGTCTAATCCAATGCTTGGTGTTGGACATAGTTTTGTGAGTGAGCACATTGAGACACTAGAGGAAATTGACGTGGAGTATAAAAACCTTGCCATCGAATCTGGGATTCAAGAGTGGGGCCGTGTTCCTGCCCTTGGGTGTGAGGAAACTTTCATATCTGACCTTGCTGAGGCAGTTATTGAAGCTCACCAAGAGATAAGAGAACTCGATGTGCGTGACAACAGTAGCGTATGGACAATATCAACGACATTAGAGGATTATGTTCCCCCAAATGGCAGTCGGGCTTGGATGGAATGGCTATCCTGAACGTTGGAAGTATTGTGGCATACATAATCTTGTTTATATGAAACATATAATGCAACACATTTAGCCTGGAAATTTTTAATCTAGAGGGTAGAAAATGTAAGGGCTATTGTTTCTCAAATGTCCCATGGGCAGGCATTGAGGAGGGGATGTTTTGCAGCTGAGTTCTGGGAAATTTGTGTCAATATAGGGTTTCAACCCTTTCCCCTTTCAACTGATATATATACAACAGGAAAGAAGTTCAGTAAACAATGGTTCTATCATCAAAGGCAGTCACTAAACTTGGTTTATCGACTGTCTGACTTTTACCTTGGTAACAACTGAGACACAAACTTTATCTTTCTTTGATTCATCACGGAACAATCAAGCATACAAACTTCGATTGATGTCAATGTACTATGGTAACAACACTGTTCTCATGCTTTGTTTCTCTTTTCACTTTTGAATGTGTATAGTTTTATCTTCTGTAACAGGCTCAATTGACATGGTAAAAATGTACTTGTTAACTATACAAATGTAGGATATGTATAGTTTGTCCCGTCAACATATATGTAGGTGCTTATACCACATCATCTAGGGTCTGGCTTCGTATGAGGTTTTATTTGTGCATAGCTGTTGAATGATCGCATCCTTCTAACTTGGAGCTAAGGTAAACGAAGTGTTTTGTCTTTCAATACATGATTGATTATCCAGGTTGGAATGCTTCATGCCTTTGACGATTGTTGGGAAAGATACTTCTGTTTCTTTGCCATGTTTGGGAAATCAATCCAGTTAATGCATTCTTCATGAGCTACGTCTGGATCAAAATCCGCTCATGTTGCATGAATACTTGGTAATTTGGTATGTATTTTTGTAAAGCTTAGAGACGAGGGAGGGCCAATCATCAATGTAGGATGTGAACCTCATCTCGTTTGCCCAATCCGGAAGCTAGACAATGGATTAGGAAGGAAAGGTTAGACAACCATGATAGCATCCAGAAGACTAATTTGTTTTCTTGTCTTGTAAGCATCGAGGACATTCCTTTTAAGGTCACTTGGTTGTCCGCCCATGATCTTCCTGGCTTTTATTGGTAGGCTAAATATCTCCCTTTAGGGAAGCATAGTGGTGGAAGGATCTCTGAGCGATGGTGCAACCCATTGCCTTTGTTTCCCGAAGGTGTGGGTGGCATACGTGCACGTATGTGGATTCCTAGCGCTGTTTTTTTGTACAAGGGTGTGGTCATAGCCTCAGTCAATGTCCTCGTATCATTGGAGAATGTCGGATCGATCGGTTCAGTATGTAGACAAATGTCTTGTGTTCCTCTTGTTTCTCCAAGAGCAACATTGTTTGGGTTCTTGAGGAAGTGCTGAAGATTCTGAAGTCGGAAAAGTGACGCACAATAATAACAATAAGGGAAAATTGCCAGAAAACTCAAATCTATTAATTACAACTGAACGCCTACTAAAATTAGGAGTTATTGATGAACTTCTAATCTATTCTCGCCGATCTTTTCCTAATCACCTCCATCGGTCTCTTCTCATGCATTGATTCATAATCTTCCAAGTGCTATTTATATAAATTGCTTCTCGCTTCGTATTGCTGTTTGCGAGTCAATACCCTTAAGCTAGTAATTTCAAAATCTAAGCGAGATGGTGCGAAACAACAAATTGAGTGTTAACGTTTTTACGAGAGGTAAAAAACTAGGCTGCAATCTGCATAGAATGTAATTATTAAATTTGTTGGGCGTTTTCTTTGGTGGTTCTCCCTAATAATAATAGTAATATTAATACTATAAAAATGATGATGATGATGATGATGATTATTATTATTATTATTTGCGAGTGATTGAAATGAGGACCAGGAACTTGGATCAATTTTATATGATCGAAAACGAGGGAAAAAAAAGGGGGCGAGGTTTTAAAATTTTGGGGGCTCCCATCGGAGGGCCAGGATGGAAAGCAGAATGGACGGTCCAGATGCGGCCGCAAGCCGCAGAAACCCTAAACAGAGATCGGACGGCGCGGATGGGAAGGCCCCCGGGCACGGACGGCCCAGATCCCATCCGGGGCCCTCTACTAAATTTAGCGGTACCCCATCGTTTCTAGAAGGAGAACAGAAGACGAAGGGGAAAAAAAAACAGGGGAAGGAGAAACCCTAATTTCCCTTGCTGCAACCATTTGTACTTTGCTCTGTGCAACTTCCCCTTTTCCTCGAAACCCTAACCCTAATCGTAGCCTCGTCCTTCTCTTTTCTGCTTTCCCCCCCTTATCTCCCCACCTCTCTTTCTACGTCTTGCCCTAACCCTAACTCTGCTTCTTCTTCTTCTTCTTCTTCTTCTTCGTCTTCTTCTTCGTCTTCCGCTCCCCTGCTCTCTGCAGGAACCCATCCCCTAACCAAAACCCTAACCCTACCTCTCTAACACTCGGGGTTCTTGTTCGGACTGCCCCTCCTCCAAAATGCTTCGCCGACTCCGCTGCTGCTAGGCTTCGATCCGCCGCTTCTTCCGCCGCTGCCAATACCCTCGATCGATCCTCCTATCCTCTTTCTCGCCGTTTAGTCGTTTCCAGCATGGATCTACTCCCCAATCCTCCAGGCGGCCTGCACAAGTGTTTCCGTGGCATCTTCCATTGCTAAGCCCAGCCCAGCGCGCCCCCACTTATGCCAGATAGAAGCAAGTGCAGGAGTTCTGGCTGCTGATAGGATGTTGCAGGCTTCACCCAGTCACGACGATCACCACCACCAACATCAGCACCATCTGTCCAGGGTTTGTGGTCATGGTCACATCAAAAAGTTTTGGCTGATGCAAACGCAGAAGGAGACGGAGTGTGAGGACGAAAGCCAAAGCCAGAGTACCAGAAATGCTGACAAATGCAAAAGCAGCCCCCCATCTGCCATTTATCAGAACCCCTGTTTCGGCTATGGTGAGCATTGCTCGGACACTAGGGATTCTGCTGTGGATAACGAAGATAATCTCTCTGCCCTTTATCCGGCAATCAATCAATATTCCATCGACTCTTCAGCTCAGTCATTACCTGTCTCCGGTGATGATGGTGGTGATGATAACGGGATTCCACTTAACCTTTCTAACGAAGGAAATAGAACTGAATCCATAAATTACAGGTTTCACTCTGGCGATGAGTCTATTCGGAAAAATGTTGTATTTGATGATGCTAAGAGCATGGGAGCAACAGTTGTCAGTTCACATGGACAGAGCACTGTCTCTCAAGCTCCTCAAGATATCGAAGTTCGAAGCAAAGCCCTACCTCTCATAGAATCAAACAGCGAAGAGTCTCTGGAAGCTTGTACACTTCCAGGTGCTTCACCTCCTCATAAAAAGGTTGAGAGTAAAACCAAGGCTCTAAATCATGGTGATATCATGGAAGAAAAGTGTATGGAGGATATAGGAGTAAGATCGTTAAGTGGCATTACAATCTCACCACCATCACATAGAAAGCTTCAAAGCAGGAATAGGGGAGGTCTAGATTGTTGTACTCTCTTTGATGAAGCGAAATGTATGGAGACTTCTCAAGAAAGAGACTTGCCTTCGCCCAAAGTCTGTACTCTATGTGGAGCAACAAAGACCCCAATGTGGAGAAGTGGCCCTCAAGGTCCAAAGGTTCGTGATCTTTCTCTATGGCCAGTGCATGTGATGCCGGGTTTAGTAACTAAGGTTATTAGTTAGAGATGGTTCTAAGTCTGGGCGATTTGCTTTTACTATGGATAATCAACATAAAATGAAGGGTGTATTGTATCTTTTTGTTTGGAAAATTATCAACTTCTTGCTGTTGAAGTGTGTGAAGCTCATATTGTGATTATAGTGTTTGGTAAGATGTCTTCTTCCCCGTTTAGGATAGGAAATGATATCATGAGGAAATGTGCGCTTCTCCGCTATAGGACCATATCCCCTTGCACTATAATTCTGAGTATTTATCTTGTGAATGTGTACATATTGCATGTTCATGTGTATGTGTACATAAGTATTGCATGTGCATGTGTACGTGCTGAAGAGATTTGAAGCACTTGCTGGTAGACCGTAATGGAAAGTGGGCTCCTTCCCACATGGGAAAGACTCATGGTGTATGTACAGTTTTTCATATGTACTTCCTGAGAATTAGCTTATCAAAATGCTTTTTTCTAATACTTTTGCAGTCATTATGCAATGCATGTGGAATTCGGTACAAGAAATATCGAGCTTTCTCTGGGCCTGGCTGCGATGCATCTGATCTGACTTCACTTAATCCTACTTCACCTCCTCCTTCGAAGGCGCTTGCTACGAAAAAGAGGAAACAAAATTTTGGAGCTCTTCTCTCAGCTGAGCACTCCCAATCTCATAAGAAGAGCAAATGGCACCAAGAACAATTACACCAGCTTGTCATAAAGAGGGGTCAAGCTGATGTCTTAAGAGAGATCCCTAGTGCTTGGAAGGTTTCTTCTGGACCTGCCTCTTTGAAAAAGATCTATGGTTGTATGCCTTCGAGGTTTAAGAGCTTAGGCCCCTTGGAAGAACATTTAACTGTTAAAAGAGTGTTTGCAAAAGATGAGGAAGAGGCGGCCGTTTTGCTAATGGACCTTTCATGTGGTCTTGCCTTCTGAAGCTGGAACTTGTATCAGAAATGGCAATGAATGATGGCAACCATTGCGCACATTGTGTATTTTGGCAGGCGTTAAAAGCGTTACAAGTTGCTTTTGAGTTTCTATCCCGAATTGCCTTGTGGCTACTCTGGCTCCGCTCAATGACGGCCAAATCTCTTTTCTAAATCAATGGTAGCCAGCCTCAGGGGAATATCTGAAGTTTGTGATCTCACGGTGAAATATTCTCACTGTTGAGGTTAAAAGGAATCAGAAGAAGATTCAGGAGAATTGTATGGGCTGTGCTTGTTCCATATATACACCAATTACTTTTGGTCAAAAGGTTAATTGTGCCATCTATATACATTTAATTTAAATTATGGTCTTTGTCTAAAAGTAAGGACCTGCTAACTGCAATGCTATCCCATATGTTTTGCATCAGTACGAACTGATGCAGTACACCATGAGCATGAGCGTATGCATTTTACACGTTGCTCATTAACTGTTTTTCATGCAATTCTTCATATGCATTTTTGCAAATGATTATATACCTTTTTCTAGTTTTGGGCGTTGTTTTCACTTGCAATAGTAAGAAATGAAGTCGCTATTCATCACGCCATTTGAATCCAAATCTGGCTCTGCAATGAATTATCCTTTACTATGGTTGATGCTTTTTCATCTCTTATTGAAATCCACCGCAGGAATCTTGAAGTGGCTCTTAATTAAATTGAGAATGACTAAACTTGGAAAATTTTTATCTGATAAACTTCAAAACTCATCAATCTCCAAAACGAAGCTCATATACCTCAAACGACTCAACCATCCTTGCAATTAACATAAATGGCATTGCGTATTGAGACCATGACTGCGGAAGGTTGTAATGCAAAATATATCAGATCAGCTCAGCATAAGAATGAGCAACAACAAGCAAAAAAGGAACGATCATTATTCATGTTCGAATTGCATTCTGATCGAATAAAAAACATGCGCCATACCAATCCCCGAATGCTCCTCCCTAAATTCACATGAGCTGAGTTCAACTGTTGCTTAAATCTCTCTACAGCTATGGTAACACACATTATACTCTCTTTGGTCATGCTCTCTCTAATTTGTCAGGATTTGCACAACGTTTTGCAGTATTCCAAAAGTCTAGTCTGACTCCTGCTTAAAAGTAAATTTCAAGATTTAAGCAGCAGTACATAAAAGATGAATCCCGAAAAACAAATAGAGTTAAAACATTCAAAAGACTTCTGATTCCATTATTGATCTCTGAGGGGTGCAAGAGCAGTGTCCGAAACCTATGCCCGCTTCTTATACTTTGGAAGATCTTCATGGTTTGGGAAGTGACCCATGAGGCGAAAAGCAGAGTTCTGGTATGCATACATTACTCCTCCAGTGAATCCGAGAAGGGCTGATGTGTACATCGATGGCCCTTTCACGCGGCAAGTATAACCTGAGCAACAGAATGACAGCAAATGCATCCTCAACCATACATGTTCAAAAGTAAATCTGTCCCACTAATAAACATTGATGGTGGGCATATTATTCTCTGATTCTCATATAGTCGATACATCTAATTGAAGCAATGCCCCACGACACTGAAAATTCCTTTGGTATGTAAATAAATGTTTTTTCCTTTTCCTGTTTACATGTTGTAGTAATAAGCCTAGAAAGTTGTTTATTGATTAGTATGCCTTATTTAATAATTCTCTGCCACATCTTGGTAAACATGGCTTTGAATTAAGCAAGAAACTATATGACAACTCAACTTGATTATTAGAGGTTAATTAGGTCTTTGCAATCAAGAGAAAGCAAATAGATCATATTGTTAACCCATGCAGAACAGATACAATAACCTAGTGTTGTGTACTTGATCAATATCAAAGCGCCACAACGCTTTTCTATCCACCCTGAAAAGAAGTTCAGGCTTGAGAATCATTTGACAGGCTAGCAAGAGCTCAAGTAAATTCCATCCTCAAATGTAAGCAGGCTTTGAGAGGGGAAGCAATTTTCTGGCTTCCTGTCAGCCATATCACTACTTCTTAAGGCCTATGCCAACATCAAGGCATCCCTCCACCATTTATATGTCGTTACGTGATTTCCCGTACTCACTAGGGCAGAGAGTCATTTCATACATGTCCTCTTATGTTCAAGGTGCATCGGTTTGCAGACGGTATATTAGTACCACTTTCTCTGACTGAGATACATACCTAAAGTATAAGGTCAAAACAACCTGCAGGCATAGGAGATAAAGTGTGCCTTGGCCAGAATAAGAGTAAGATATGGTATAAGCAGGATGCACTAGGCTAACAGTCTGATACCATCATTATCCATACAGAGTAGCAAACCCAATTGATGTTGCATGAATCTGCCAGAAAACAGCATGAGAAATGATTCCGCAAGAGAACTTGTGTCATTCAAAGCAGCAATGCTGGCAAACAGTTACAATACAATAAATTAAGACCGAGATTTCCGGATCCATACATAAGATTTCAGTTCTTTCCATAGCACTCCCATGAGAAACAGCTGTGATATTGCTCTAACCGATCTCTACTTTGTCATTGTTGCTCTACACCAAGGATTTACATTTTTAATTTTGTTAAAAGCTAGAAGCATGATGTCTTACATCCTCATCAACATCATCATCACACAATCAGGACTCAGCACAATAGACTAGTTCTTCTCTTTTCTCCACCAAAGATACAATTCAGTTCTTGGGTCAGGCATCCCCATAAGCTTTGGTTATATTTTTAAAAGAACTTGCAAGTGAAGAAGAGTCTAATTCTTATTCTAACAGAATTATTTCTCCTAAATATTACAACTACTACTCTGATTCCTTTTTCCTCTCAATGCCATAAGGCACATTAAACCAGATAGTGTTTGAAGAGAAGTAAATTGGGGCCTGAAAACTAAGGAAAACCAGCCCCAGAAACATGGGATGTTGACTCAAAACATAGCATAATTCAAACAATTTGCAATATTTAAAGAACATTAAATGGGGGCAAAATCAATTATTTCCTTAACAGAGTTATTTCTCCTAAATACTACTCCTACTCCGATTCCGTTTCTTCCCTGTTAACAAGGTAACATTTAAAGAAACGTAAGTTGAGTACGGAAACAAAACGAAACACATGCAACTAACAAGAAAAAGCTGAGAACCAACCCTAGAACTGTGACACTGATGAGTCAAAGCTTACTTGATAGAAACAAATTGCTGTATTTTAAAGAACTTTAATGGGGAGGAAAGTGATCTCCTATCCTAACAGGTAGTCCTACTCTGATTCGTTTCATTTGTCGTTGGTGAGCTACAGCACATTAAGGCGATAACATTTGAAGTAATGTAAATTTGGAGATCTAGATATACGGCATTGATGAATCAAAACATAGTAGATGGACCACATAGGATACAGAATAGGGCAGTAAACAATTTATTTATAAAAGTAATCACATTGACAAGGATAAATTTTGCAGACTAACAATCACAAATCGAAGGGAACAAAAAACAAGAACTTGGCTGCTCCAAACGAGAAAACCCACGAACGAACTATGTGCATTCATGAGCGCTAAGCAGGAATCTAGATGAAAAGGTCTAAGCGCGGAACTGGCCTTCTCCAAACAAGATTTTAGAAAAAAAAACTATAATTGAAAGGAAGCGTATGGCGACAATAGAAGAGAGCACCTTTTCTTAACCCTCGATGACAGAGAGAGAGAGAGAGAGTGAGTGAGATTTACCGGCTAGGTATCCAAAGACCATTGAAGTCGACGTGAAGGCTGTGATCCGAAGGTAGTCTGTGAAGTTGAAATTGGAGTAGATGGTAGCGACAGAGGGATCCTTGTCGATCACAGGGTACTTGGGCTCCTCGTAGAAAATCCCCATAGCTCTCGCTCGCTGTGTATCTGTGTGTCTGTCCCTCGCTCTCGCTCTGAGTCTCGAGTCTTAAAAGAGCAGAGAGCCGAAAACAGAACTCAAAACGCAAAGATGAGAAACCTTTTTTTCTGAACAATTTTCCAAGAAGAAGGACTTTTTTTGGAGTTAATTTGTAGGATAAGAAAAAAGTTAATTTGTAGAACAATCTCAACATATATGTAGGATAAGAGGACAACAATTAACTTAGTAATTATTCCAATTATGTTGTATGGGAAGCTTGTCCCCATATGAGTTAGATTTACGTCGTTTTGTATTGCAACACCTTAGAAGGTTGCGCTTGCCAGATCGCTACTTTTGAAGTAATTTTGATAGCAAGGTTTTTTTTTGTATTGTCATGTTGTTTAATATGAACATACATTACA
>JBBBWG010031609.1:0-12798 GCA_037176905.1 Azolla pinnata | reverse complement strand
TCTAACCCCCCTGAAGCAATAGTACATCTCATCCTCTCTCATGACGATGTGATTCAAACCCCGAAATCTGGATCGGACCATATCGAGTTGACACTCCCCTACAATGGGTGATACATGTAAAAAACAAAATGGAATCGAAAACAGCAAAATGAAATTGCAAACATCAAGCTGGTCATATTGAGTCAGTTTGAAAGATCATGTTGAATCAGCTTGAAGGATCGTAAGCGTACACTTGGTGATGTTTTTTGGAAGTGCATCAGCATTATCCTCTTAAGCTTGATTCACTCACCAAAGCTATAAATTCACAACAAAGTAATTGAGACGTCAATGTGCCTAGATCAAACATGGGTTGAACTTGGGGTCGATTCAACCGATTGAAAACCAACTACAAGCCAAGCCACAAGTCCTCCATATAAGCCTTAAAACCAGCACTCCATTTCACTTTGGTTGAAGCCGAAGGCATGGCCATTCATTTGTAGAGTTTTCAACATCCAAAAATTTACTCCTATATAATAGCAAAAGACATGGACTAGTGAGTTTTGACACATTTGGCATAGTCAAAGTTGGTAAAATCACAGAGTCAGGTCTTAATTGCCAGCAATGCATCTTAGGATATGTTAAAAGGCACAAGGCACAATCTCTTGAGGTCGAATGTTAGGAACGACAAACTGATGCCTGGTGGCAATGGAGTCGTCAATGCTTGTAAACGGGAATTCACAGCAAAGTCCGTTTTGGATTTGGAAGCTTGTAAATGAGAATTTGACTATAGGTAACCAAGGTAACACCGTTGTCTTTTAATCACCCGCATTCTTAATTATGCACATAACCAAACACTATTTAACATATAACTAGCAATCAATGTCACCCCAAAAAAAATTCGAGAGTTAAGCACTCGCAAATTCTGGAGTTTTGGGTGTATTGATCATGCATCTAGGCCTTTTGAGCTTTGGGTGAAACTTACACATTGCAACCTTTAGGCAAAAGATCAGCATCTCAACCCTTATGCCATCAATGTTGATTATTGGTATCAGTTTATTTAACGTGATTAACGTCATTAGTGAGCCAGCTTAAGTAAAACAGTGTAAGATTAATTACAACATAGAAAAGAGTTTCCAAGATATGGAAGAACCCGAAACCAGAAGATATCATAACTTGACTTTAGAAATCAAAGAAAGCACTGAGCTTTTCTTCTTCCATGATCAAAGCAATATCTTGACTGCTTTTCAAATCATGAACTGCTTTTGAAGCATGACTACAGATCACTGGACCCAACCCTGAGTGAGAGCAAAACTTTTGAACAATCAATAGTGTTTAGTTTGCATACAAATCATACAAGATTAATAATCCCATAGTCTCAATTATGCACAATCAAATCACACCATATCTAGTAGGTGTAATTCTCTTTTTCTGTGTCTATATTTCCATGCCAAATGTTTCCTTCACGACCTGTCATCAGACACTGATTAATCTGCACAAGAAGAAAACGTTATTTAGGCATTTTTAGCTTAAGCTTGAGAGATTTCCATACCCAAATTTCCAGGGCATCGTAAGGAATTAATGCAGATTCTTTTTACCTCTTTCAACTTCACAATTTCTCTATGAGCAGCTGAAAGCAAGTCATCTTTCAAAAGGCTGCAGCTTTGGGAATTGTTTTTATTCCTGGGTCGCAGTTGCAAACCACGGTTTTTTCTACCAGACTCTTTACTGTGACAGCTGTAATGACCATTGGAACTACCACTATTGTGCTTGCTGTGAGATTTATGGCATGAACACAAACTACTTGATCTTATTGTCTCAGTTGTTTGGCTTAAACATTCATGTCCTTCAACCCCTTCATCTGCACTACTTTTAGCATATTCGCAACAATCTGGATCTTGATATGACTTCCCTTTTGCATTTTGCAAGTCTGGGTTATCTCTTCTGGTCCTTGAATTCATTCCAGTCTTGGTTACTGATCGAGGCCCAAGCGTAGACATATGTTGCTTCAATGCATGATATTTTTCTTGCCATTCCACCATCTTTTCTTGCAGACTTTGATTTCCTTGGCGTAGCATTGTCTGAAATTCAATATAACATTATTTTATGCACGTTTACTTTGCTGTCTAAATAGAATATACATCAAGGCATAAACACACACCAGTTCAGAGAGAAGCTGTTGCTTCTCAGCTCCTAGCATAGCTTTCACCTGTGTAAAATAACGCATCGTACAAATGATGATCAATTTGCTATCTCCAAAGAAGTATTTGTTTGGATTTGGATTTACCTTGCACAGTTCATGGTCATAATCAGCTGCCGCTGCCACCATTCCTTCACTCTCCAAATCTTTCATCTAGTATAGACAGAGAAACTTTGTTACTTGACACTGATGTGGGCAAAGTGAATAGAGCTTAAGAAACACTCAGTCAAGACCATGTGCTTAAAGAAATGCTAAAAGCAAGTGTAATTTGTAGTCTATAAAGCCTTGGGTCCTAAACGACATAGCCAATACTACAACTCTACATAAATCTACAATATCACTTGAAGATCAGGTAGAAAATGAGTTCTTGTATTGAATTCATTTGATCGGGTACAAACCTTGAGTTGATGCAATGAAAAGTTAGAACAATACTATCATGTCACTTACCTGTTGTTCCAGCCACTCATTGTGTCTTGTCAATTCTGCCCTTTCTTTCTCAAGATCTTTTAGACGATTCTCAGCTGCCTGAAGGGTCTTTGTGCGTGTTTCGAGATCTTCTAAGACATCCGCAAGTTTAATAGCCTTGTCATGACATTCAATCTGATTGACCAAAGTGGATTATTAGGACAGATTGAAGATAAACTTAAGATAAAACGTAAGAAAAAAATGATCTCGCCTTCACTGCATCCAGGGACTTCTTTAGTGTTATTACTTCGTCCTGTGACAATTTCAATGCCTCAGTTGAGGAGTTATTAGAGACTTTGAGGTCTTGTTCCTATAAAAAAGACCCAAACAATTTTTAAGCTTTCTATCATCTATTTGAGAAATGTAACTAGAACCTTATTTCTACTAATAGAGTATACCAGCTTTTCAACTCTCTCCCTCATTCCTTGTAATTGTCCAGCCCGAGCCTGAAAATTCATGATTACATCAAATCATATCAAATTGTATGATGAACAAAAAGTTTGCTCAAATTTATTTACATGGTAAAGCGTGCGACATTCAGCAGCTTCCATCCTCAGTCTTTCAACTTCCTCTTCTTGAGCTTTGATTACTGAAGATGCATGCCTTCTAATCTGTAAACATTAATATAGTACATCAAAACCCGCACAAGCAACATCAAGTATATAGAAGTTCATTTGCACATGACATCAAAAATAGGAAACGGGGTTATTTACACTAATAATAATTCCAAAATACCCCGAAATTTTCAGTATTTTCAAAGACCTCTCCATCAATGTTATTTGAGCAGAACAATGAACAATTCAACCTTTTGTCTTTGAATAAAGAGAAGTTTCGCAAAATGATGGAAATAAGGGGTATTTTACAGAAGTAGGACCAATCTAGAGAATTTCAAAAATAGTTCTTCAAAAAATTACCTTATCTAGCTCCATAGTGGCTTCCCGAGCTGCAGCAACAGCTTTGGCAGCTTTCATAGTCTGACTTCGGCTTTCCTTGGAAACTTCTGTTATAATTTTCGCCCTTAGCTGTTCAAGCTCCCAATTTCCCTCTTTCGTGGCTGATCACTCATAAAAGCCAACATGTAAGGGAATCCATCTCATTTATCGGACATGTATATTATACAAACAACATCCACAACTCATACTTTAACTCCTTTGTTTGGGGAATTATATCATACCCATGACCATGAGAATTTTGAAATATCCTCTCAACATCATATACACTCAATGCAGTTTGACTTTTAATGCCTATGATCATATGTATAGCAAGTGAACATCAAACCGCTTCATGCATTATGGGAGTTAGAAATTATGGACCTATGTTTGACTTTTTTGAAACCATGGTCTGAGAGCTATTATATTTGAAATAAACATTGAACATAATAAAAGAAGTTCAAGAACACACAGAATGTTATAAGATGTTCTAGCTCTTGAACCCTCGACTGAAGCCCAGCTGCTGCAGCTTCCACTTCAGCAAGATATTTTCTCAAAGCTTCAGTCTCTTGTTCACTTTCCAAACGTGCACTGCCTCCCAAAGAGGTATACAAAATGTCAGTCATCATAGTTTTCCTATAAACACTGGGAAGCACAGGACTATAAACTGTGGCATATTCACATTCATGTGATCATGCAAAAAGAATTTAGCTCAGGTCAGGCAAAACAAAAGCAGAAAACATCTGAAGTAAAAGCCAATGCTGAACTTTCCTTCAGCAGTTTCAACAGTTTATAGTACAGTTATTATACAGCTGATTTAACATATTCTAAATTGTACATTTGAAGAACTGTTTGATCAGTAGAGTTACCACCAATGAAATGAATCCTAAGAACGATTAAGTGCAGCTGACTTCAAACTTAGAACAGTGCATTCAAGCTTCAGATAGAAATAGTGCAGTACAGAAGAAAGTAAACAATACAGTTGTTTGTGTAAGAACCACTGATAAAAACATGACTTTCTGAAATTACTTTGAGCAAATATATGGTCATGATGTTTACGATGGGCCAGAAGTTTATGGCATATCACAATTTATCACCTCTCAGATGCTCGCAATGCAATTCGTAGCTCTGAAATCCTCCACTGCATACCAACCTGCACGGAAAATATTTACCATCCATTTTGAATATTTTCATGTGGTGGTTGACAACGAGAATTCCTTGTTATGACCTTGCAACGTAAGTATTGCTTGTTGACATAAATCGAATGTCAAAAGTTCTTATAGGACATAATATCTTAATACTTGTGCTAATCCTGAACCCTTGGGAGTTAATATGAAGAACTCGAGTCATTCAGAATGTACCTCATCAGTACTAGATAAGACTGCATCAAAGATATCAGATTGTATAGCAAGTTTTCCCTTTTCATCTGTCCAGGAAGTTCTGCACTCTTTCTGATGGGCTGCCTCATGAATCAACACGTCATCAATTTGATTTCCATCCATTCTTGCAAATTTTGATTCATTTGCATTCTGTATATTAGAAGAACCATAAACTCTTTCTGTACGTATTGAAGAATTCGATGTTGAAAATGGTATGGGATTTATTTGAGCAATATTGAGTGAGCTATCCCTTTGAAGATCAGTAAATATTCCATCCTCTGCATTGTATCAAGTCTGGTGTCAAAACAACTAACATATGTACAATCCATTTCAACATTGGCTTGACGAGTGACATTTCATTTTATCATATAGACAAGCATGCAGAAAAACCAATTGGTGAAACAAAGGAAAATGAGGAAATATCCAACTTCAGAAACAAAGCAAATACGCAAGCTTCAAGGTCTGAAAAGAAATTTCATACAAGAATTTTAAACGTGTGGTGTTTTATCACCAACTTTTACCTTTAATAGGCATGTTCTATCATTCTGTATACAAAATACACTTAACATTAGAAGGATTAAAAAAGAAGACATAACTAAATATTGCGCTTCAACACCATAAAGTCCTTAAGCAAAATGAGTACATCTAAACAGAATTAAAACATTAAACGTATTTAGCCTAATGATGGAATGAATGCCAAATGTTCTATCGTCATACCATATGTTAGATCTGAGTGTGTCGGGGAATTCAACTGATCTTGCAGAGGTAGCATATTTCTGGTAGCATTTTTTCTTGAATCAAATCTTGAGTGAGCTTCCCACCCATGATCAGTTGACAGCTTGCTCATTAATCCAGTGCTTATTTCATTGTGGTAGTCAGAATGTGTGGCTTTACTCTCCTCCTTGGGAGGAAGTGTGCTATTATAAGGAGATATATTGTCAGCATCATGATGGCAATTACATCCGCTGTCAGCAGTCTTTATATGCTGAAGACCAGCTATAGGCATCTTGAATGCTGCATCATGAAGACAACAATTGCACAAAAGTAATGTTCATTTGCACATAGCTGAAAGAAAAAGTTATCAGTCCAGACTCCAGAAAAATGTGTGCCCGTCTTATTTAAATGAAAACGAAGAGTAGGAAAAAAACATTTTCTTGCTGTAGATACACATGCAAAGTTAAGCACAGAAATGCTACAACAAATAAAAAACTCTTTGATGAGGCCATTAGTGGCAAACACAGTTAATTCCAACTGTTCTACAAATGCAGTAAAGATAAAACATTAGCCGCATTTTATATACTTCACTTCGACTGCACAACTAAGTGATCACTGTGAATAGCAAATAAAAGCAAATCTAATCCTTTGAAAGCAAGAAAATAATATGAAATGGAGTATATCACTTTATTTACATAGTTTACATTTCAGGTTTTTTTCCTGTGTCAAACCCGAGCTTCTTTCCGCACTTATGATTTAATCTAATGAAAGCAAGCATGAAACAAAGAAATATCGAGCTCAATTGACCAAAAATGGATTAAGAGAGTCCAATAACTATCTAATTTCGGGGGAGGAATAAGAACAGAGTAATTGGAAGCGCTAACCAAGTGTAGACACTTCACCCGTTTCTCTAAAGTCTGTTTCTTATTTTCCTGATTATCGCAAAACGGAATTCAAAACAATGCATGCATGTGATAGAAGATACGAGAACCAAATTCAATCAATGGAGATATCAGGATCCTAAGAAAGTTCGCATTATTCTCATCCAAATTCGTAAAGTTTAGGCCGCGTTTACAGCTAAAAAGTTCTGCATTTACATTGTCCAGAAGATCAGAGAAAGCCGAATTCTATGAGTGAAAACATCATAAAAGGTGTTAAATTTCCAAATCAAGAGGATATGCGAGATGAATGGATCTATGAAATGATCAGAAGGAGTAAACTAAATTAAAGCAAGCCTGTGGAGAGTTTGCATCTTTCATTCCGAAATTCTCGAAAAACAGGTCAACTTGCAGCTGACTATCTACGATGCATTGTGTACTCGGTTATATACATAAAAACCAAGAGAAAAAGAACCTGCCGTGTGAATGCGCGATAACAGCTAGCAACCAAGAAAGAATGCAATTAGCAAAGAAGCTTGACTTGCAGGCGCAGGCGCATCAAAAACAATCGAGAAAGTGTGAGACGAAAAAGAAAAAGAAGATTGTGACAATACTGAGGATGAAATCGATGATGACGAATGCAGAAGGCGCGGATGCAGAAATAAGAAAGAGGCAAGAAGGAACATCGGAAGAAGAGGAAGAAGAAGAAAGAAAGCAAGCAAGCAAGAAAGAAAGAAAGAAAGAAATAAAGAAAAGAGAAAGAAAGCATTGCGTTTCGTGAGGCCTACATGAAATAGACGCGGAAGAAGATAGCGATGGCGAGAGGCTGAGATCCCCGGGAGCAGCTCAAGCGTCATTTCCTGTGTCGCCTCCTCATCGGTCTGCTAGCGGCAAACCAAGAAAGAATCGAAGGGAGGGAGGGGAGGAAGAAGAAGAAAGAGAAGACGAAGAAGGAGGGGGAGAGAGGAACGGGATCAACAGCGGGAAGCTTCGGCGGAACCGTCATTCCTTTTCTTCGTCTTCCTCAGCCTCTTCCGCCGGGGCAGGCGAACGCGCTTGCATTTCTCTGCGCTTCTGGATCCGCGTACAAGCAAGCCTTCTGCTGCTGCTGCTTCTGCTTCGTCTCCTTCTTCTTCTTCTTCTTCTTCTTCTTTCTGCTTCTTCTGCTTCCAGACAGCTCTGGGAAGAAGAAGAGAGAGAGGAACGATTTTGTTTTCTTCTCTTCTTTTCTTTTCTTTTTGTTTTTCGTGTTTTCCCGCCTTTTTATTTTCGCGTCCGGTTTTTGAGAATTAAACCAAAACGCCCCCCAACAAAATTATAAATCAATTAGTTAATTTAAGCATTTAAGCATTAATCAATTAGTTAATTTGATGTTAATTAAACTCACAGTTAATTGATTTGGAGTTGATATATATCGATTGCGCATTGATTTATAAAAAACTAGGTGTTAATTTGTAATTTCTAGTTCTGGCCTGCGTCAAAATGTAATTTATAATTTTGTTAGGCGTTTTCGGTAATTTTTTCCATCGTTTCCTTTTCTTGTGCTTCGAAATTAATTACCAAAATACCCCTATTGGCTCCGGTTCTTTCTTTGATCTTACCGTTTTCTAAACTTTGAAAGCCAGTTTCAATCCATGAAAGAGGATTCACGATCCTTTGATCATTGTTATCGGGGCTTAATTTCGGGCTCTTGTTCTGTTCACATCCTCAACTAATACACAATGTGCCGAAACAAACCCCCATAAGTCTGATCATCCGTACAAGGATGCAACTTTAACCCTCTCTCTTCAATTAAATCTCCCATGCAGTATGACTGAATCTCTTTATATCCAAATGCCAAACTGGAAGCAAATTCCGAGACGAGGACATGGCTCGCATTTTGCCCGTCGCGAGCGAGGTGCCAGATGACCACCCGAATGCGAACATGATTGAGACTCTCATCCTTTTGGGTCGGTCGATGACTCCGCAATCCCATGCACGGACATACAGTGTTAGGATGGTATGTTGTAGGCAAGATTCTTGGATCCAAATCTCTTATATTGATGGCCTAGTTGCACCAGTGTTACAAGCCCTCATGCCGATCTTATCAAACCAGAAAGTCATGCTGAAATGGATCCAAGCGAACCTCGACCCAATAAAGGCTACACCAATGAGGAGCTAGTGCCTGAAGAGTTTTTCGACAAATACTGAACATAACCATTCACTAACCTCTATATCGTAGTGTTCACACCATACGGTGTAGCTATTTGTGGGCTTTTCAATCGCATGGTGAAAGACAAACACGGACAAGGTTTGGGTCTATTATAACCTCGTGTAATAAACACCCAATGTATATACAATGCATCAAACTGTATAGCCAAAGTAATCTCGATCGATCGTTCTCAGGAATTTATAACATAGGTTCTCGAGGTGCTTCTCGCACCATACATAGCGAAGAACAGGGCAAAAATCTAAGAGTGCCCATGTGTTCTTGGGACATCCAGGAAGAGTCCGCTGGGTTTCTCAAACTCCTTTAAGCTGTTTGAGGCTAGGGCGAGGGCTGCGGACGGTGATGGGGTACACGAGGGATTTGACGCCGGGGAGGTCGAGGATGGCCTTGCTGAGGGGAGCGCGGTCCTTGCGCCACGGGGCGGGCGTGAGGTAGACGAGCGCCTGGACAAAGTCCACGACCTCGGGTGCGAACACGCGGTAGAGCGCAAAGGTCGTGTACCAGAAGGGCACGCGCACATACTTCTCGCCGCGCACCGCCCCGCGCACCAGCGCCTTTGCGCACTCCTCCGAATACGCCACCGGCACCGGCCCCACGTGCACCTGTGCTCGATCCCAATCATAATTCCCCAACATTGATACATTGGTACATTTGCTTAGATTTAGGTTTGGTTTCACACTTATCAGATCTATGTGTCTATTCTAGCCTAGCTAGCTATAGCTAGATTTAGCCAGTATTTTTCTTACGTCTCGTTGGCCTCCGTCGACGTCCATCTTGCCGCTCCTGTCGAGGAACTTGCCCATCGTCATCTCGCTCTCGATCCACCCAGGCGTCACGATCGTGACCCCGCTCACGCTCGACCCCAGCTCCACGCGCAACGTGTCGAAGAAGTTGAAGATCGCCGATTGCGCCGCCTGATATTCAATTCATTCATAAGGCATCAATCTGATCATTGTTGGGGGTGAATTTTTGTAGTCAAAATAGAGGTGGATCGCTAGATCCAGCCGATTGGTAAAGGTGGCTAGCTAAATCCAGCCGATCGCTAAGGTGGCTAGCTAAATCAGCCGACCAGCGAGCTTTGCTTCTTACATTGTAGATAGACATCCTTGGGAATGGCTGCCATGCTGCCACAGATGCGTTGACGATGATCTTGCCACGGGTGCGCTTGAGGTGCGGCAGAGCGTAGAACGTCGGGTACACGTAGCCCCAGAAATCCACATCCTGATCATAATCACACATGACATGATTTGCCAATCTGAGCTGATAATTTCAAAGCCATTCCCCACATGCATGCAATAGACTTCCTCCTCCTGGTTAATCGATCTTACCATGACTCGCTTCAGCGGCGTGGCATCTGAGACCTCCTCGAACAAGAAGCTCGAACCGATGCCAGCATTGTTCACCAGGTGATCCACTGACAATCAATGTAACAAAATCGTTCGGGCATCAATCGGCCGCCGCCAATCGATTGATTTAACAATAATAATATATTAGAACCGAATAGATTGGCATATGGTGGTGGTGGTGATGATGATGATGATGATGATGTTGATCAAAGGTCGATGTTCAATGATCATATGGATCAACATCGGTCTTTTCGAATCCATGCACGACTCACATCGTCCGTAGTGATTCACAGTGTCGTCGATGAGCTTGCGGCAATCTTCCTCGTTGCTCACATCGGCGGTGATGGCCCTCACGTCCATGGCTCCGCGCTTAATGGAGCGATCCGCCACCATGCGCAGGCGGCCCTCGCGTCGCCCCACCAGCACCAGCACCGCTCCCCTCCTCGCATACTGATACGCGCTTTGCTGCATCGATCACATAAAACACGCACAAAAGTACCCATCGATGATTCATATGTCCACTATTGCTGCACCCGATCGAATCGATGTGATCACGATGTTCCATGATAATTAAATGAATTAATGACCGCTTATACTGTGGCTGATCGATCGGGTCAACCTGATCCATCTGTACTCACTATAAATCAATCTACGCAGATCCATGCAACCAACCATGCAGTCTAATCATAACTAAGTACACCCACAATATTCCAAACCGACCACGGTCATCGATTGCCCCTTTATGATATTATATTAACTAACTTATAGTTCAAAGCTGTATATTATGATTCATGAGACGATATTTAATATTTAGGGACCTGCACGATGCATTTGGATATGGTATGGCTGCATGCAATTATAAATTTGTCATATTGCTGTGCACATTTAAAAGCAGCATATATAGTTGGTGAGATCATGAAACACCGTGCGGCAATTAGCCTGATGTCAATCGATGCAATGATGGATTATAATGCATGGCACATGCAATGTACTTATAGCCTGATGCAGGATCAAAGCATGCTAACTGCTAATAGATTGTAATCAAATTGATGATTAGCAGCCGGAAGTCCTAAACGGCAGCCATATATATTGCTACAAATTAACTGACCTCGCCGATCCCCGAGGAAGCGCCGGTGATGACGACGACCTTGCCGCAGACGTTCTCTTCGAACACGGATCGGTACGCTCGAGAGAAGAGGCTCCAGATCGCGAGGGCGGGCCAAAGGAACAGGAGCGTCGGGATGCCGATTGCTGGCACAACTAGGTTTAAGAACAACTGGAAGAGATCCATAGATTTAAGGACTGTGATTAGGCACCCAACACCAACTAACCCCAGCTTAATTGTGTGGTCAATTGCTCTATGGCACTGCTAATCATGTATACATATATATATATCTATATCTATATATATATATCTATATCTATATATATATATATATATATAGAGAGAGAGAGAGAGAGAGAGAGAGAGAGAGAGGGGGAGGGAGGGAGGGAGAGCACAAAATCTGTTCTTAGAGTTTGCATGCAACATTCCAGTGCTGCCAACCTCTTTGCCACATGGGCCACAAGTTGGATCCATGAGGTTTGGTTTCACACTTGCTACATCTAGAAGATCAGCCACCTCTGGACACAAACCAACGCCAAACTCTAGTCGAACAAGCCGCCGATCATCAGGTCGGGGGAATGCGCATGGGAGTAACAAAGAGCTGATTATTATCGAGTCGGGGAAGCAAGATCGGCATGGCACTCATGTTGACAGGAAACATATACATTGGAGAGCAGAATACCGGACAACGCAGATTCTTCTCCTTCAGAAGATCCAGATGATGCCAATGATGATCATTTTTGTGTGGGTACGTGGATGATCGGTCGTTAGCGACGAACCGTCGCTAATTAGGCAACTAGTAGCATGCCGAATCTACACTTACGTTTAGGTGCTAATCCCAGAAGGGGTATACTTAAGTGGGCAAATTGATAAATAGCGGCGTTGTTCGACACACAAGCACCTGCCCGTTGCAAACGAGAGGTTGTTTCGGCTGTACGTTCGAGAGCCGTCGGCGCGTGGGAACTAGTGTGAATCATCAGTCGGTGCACTCGCAGGTCTGGGGTTGAGCCCGACCCGACGAACGAAGCGCGGCTTGGACGTCGGTGATCGTGGCGTAAAGCCAGTCGGCGATGTAAGTCTCGTTGATGCCGATCGGCTGGTCCTTGTAGTGATGGAAGCAGGCTTTGGGGTCGCTGCGGTCGGGGCAAGCGGGGGTCGAGGGATCGCGCCAGTACCCCGCGTGGCGCAGCCCGACCCAGGACGCGAGGTTCCTGTAGATGAACTGGCCGTGGCCGGCGAGCTCGAGCCAGCCGGCGGGGAACATCTCGAGGACGCGGCCGCCGGGGGACATGAAGATCATGTTGGTCAGCTGCGCGCCGTGGGCGCTCACGAGGATGTCGGAGGAGCTGATTTCGCGCACCTGCATCGGCACGGAAAAGGAGGCAAACGTTTTCGGCGCCCGAGCGTGTGTTTCTTATAAGGGCGGATCCGATCCGATCGGATCCGATCCGATAGCGGAGGGTTGTTTGGGCGTGGCTGCGGGAACGTTACCTGCTCGCAGAAGGAGAGGTTGGCGATGTTGACGGCGTACGAGTTGCAGGGGGGGCGGGCGCGGCGGCACTGCGCGGCGACGGCGCGCGCCCACGCGGCCTCGTCC
>JBBBWG010031598.1:34395-44680 GCA_037176905.1 Azolla pinnata | reverse complement strand
TGCGTACAAAAACACAAAGAGTACTCATATTATGCTCTTCTGGATTAGGGTTTCCAAAACAAATTAGGGTTTTTTCTGGTAAGAAAAACGATGGCCTTTCCTATTGCTCGGTCTAGATTAGGGTTTCCAAAAATTAGGGCTTCTTTTCTGATAAGAAAAAGATGGTCAGATAGGGTTTCCAACAAATTAGGGTTTTTTTCCGATAAGAAAAAGATGGTCAGATAGGGTTTCCAAAAAATTTAGGGTTTTTTCTGATCAGAAAAAAGATGGTCTTTGCTACTGCTCGGTCTAGATTAGGGTTTCCAAAAATTAGGGGTTTTTTTTTTTTCTTGTCTAATGCTTGGCCTGGATTAGGGGTTTCCAACAAATAAGGGTTTTTTTCTGATAAGAAAAAGATGGTCAAATAGGGTTTCCAAAAATTTTAGGGATTTTTCTGATAAGAAAAAAGATGGCCTTTGCTACTGCTCGGTCTAGATTAGGGTTTCCAAAAATTAGGGCTTTTTTTTTGTCTACTGCTTGGCCTGGATTGGGGGTTTTCAAAACAAATTAGGGTTCTTTTTCTGATAAGAAAAACGATGGACTTTGCTACTGCTCAGTCTAGATTAGGGTTTCCAAAATTTTGGGTTTTCTTTTCTGATAAGAAGAAAGATGGCCGGATAGGTTTCCAAATTTTTGGGGTTTTTTTCTAATAAGAAAAAGATGTCATCCGGTATTGCTTGCCCTGGATTAGGGTTTCCAAAAAATTAGGGTTTTTTTCTGATAAGGAAAAGATGGCTGGATAGGGTTTCCAAAAATTAGGGTTTTTTTTCTTGCCAAAACTACCAAAAAAGCCTCCTAACAAACTTACTAACGACATTTTAATGCCTGCTAAAAGATAATAAATTACAAACTAGCGCCTAAATCGATTCATTCCTGATTGTTTCTCGCTAATAAACTCTATCCTTCGCTTACTGACCGCTTCCATCCATTGTTCATCGATTCATAATCTTCCTATTTCTATTCACTAATTGCTTCCTATTGTTAATTAAATCGATCCCTTCACTGTATTCGATGAATAGAAGCCGGTAAGCTTAGGATCTACTTAATTTGGTGTTAAGTTTTTAGCGAGAGATAAAACTAGGTGACAATCTGTAGTTTTTAATTTCAGAGGGTGTTAAAACATAATCAATAAATTTGTTAGGCGCTTTTTCGGCAGTTTTCCCTCTTCTTCAGTTTTCTAATAAGAAAAAGAAAATCTGGTGCTTTCAGTTCCGTTCTCAGGGGTAGCAGCTCGCTGGCATTGCTTCTGCAGAAGTCGAGCCGAGTTCCGTCAGATTCATTCCAGGTATCGGTTGCCAATGGAATCCAACTGCGCTTTGGCAGCTGACCGAAACTGAAATCTTGATAAGAAAATCCATCAAAGGCTTGTTAAAGCTCTACTACGCCTTCGATCGACATGTCTCTATATCGATGACAAGAATATACTGTACCATGAAAAAGAAAAAAGATTGGATTTATATAACTAGAAAAATCTGTAGGCATTCCCCAGTCTTTCATGCCAGTTCTGCAACTGACAATTGGAGAGAGATTATGATCACATTTTGGCATGTGCACACACACACACATACACATTTGCATGCATGCATACATATGCATATCCATCCATACTGCGCATTCAAATTGCATTGATACACACAACATACATTCACACACATACAAGTATTTGTACATGTATGTATGTATGTATGGATGTATGCATGTATATACATTCATATGTATGTATGTATGTATGTGTATGTGTATGTGTATGTATGTATGTATGCGTGGATGTATGTATGGATTGATGTATATACATTCATATGTATGTATGCACACACACATCGATAGATGCATAGATACACACATTCACATGTGCATGCATGCATACACACAGCAGCCACATACATTACACATGCCGACGCACACATACATGCCATCATACACATGCATACGCAGACACGTAGCATAGACATACATGCATGCATGCACGCATCCATACATACATGCATGCACACGCACGCACACACGCATGCATGCATGCACATGCATGCACGCACACATACATACATGCACACGCACGCACATCACACATGCATGCATGCACACATACATACACACACACATACATACATTACATACATGCAGACATACATAGATGTACAAGCACGCACACCATGTATGCATGCACGCATGCACACATACATGCATACGCATGCACATCATGCATGCATGCACGCATACATACATACGTGCACACGCACGCACACCACACATGCATGCATGCATACATACATACATACATGCACAAGCACGCACGGCACACATGCATGCATGCACACATACATACATGCATACGCACGCACGTCATACATGCATGCATGCATGCATGTATGTATGTATGTATGCATGCATGCACACATGCATACATACATGCACACGCATGCACACCATACATGCATGCATGCATGCGCACTTGCTTGCATTCATACGCACATAGCTCGCACAGAAGCTCCAAGCAGCTGCAGATGTCAACAGAAAGGCGTGAAAAGCTCGGCATCAAGAAGAAGGATCTGGGCCATGGAAGCTTCCAACATCCTGGGCCTTCTCAAGGCTTGTGCGAGAAAGAAAGAGCTTCATGAAGGTATCAGATTGCATGCCCATATCCAAAAGATGGGCTTGCTTGAGGCTAGCCCTTACATTGCGAGCACCTTGATCAGCATGTATGCCAGATGTGGGAAGCTGGAGAAAGCTCGAAAGCTTCTGGAGGGCCTTCCGATCCGAGATGTTGTCACTTGGTCGGCCTTGATGGCTGGATATGCTCAACACAGCCAGGGTCACATGGCATTGACGTGCTACGAGGTCATGAGAATCGAAGGCATCTCGCCCGATTCGGTCAGTTATATGTGTGCCTTGAAGGCTTGCAGCATCACCGGATCGATCGAGATCGGGAAGGGTATTCACCAAGAGATCCTGAACTGTGCTGAGCATTTGATCGGTAAAGACGTTGCCCTCGGCACCGCCTTGGTCGACATGTATGCGAAATGTGGTATGCTTCCCAGAGCTCGCTCGATGCTCGAAGAGCTTCCTGTCCGAGATGTGGTCGCTTGGTCGGCACTGATCGTGGGATATGCCCAGCATGGCTATGGGCAAGAAGCTCTTGATTGCTTCCATCACATGGTAGAGGAAGGCCTCTCGCCGGATGCATTCACATTCAGCTGCATCTTGAAGGCATGCGGCGGCATCGGATCCATACGTATGGGCAAAAGAATCCACGATGAGATTGTGAGGAACCGGCTTCTCGAAAACAGTACTGTGCTCGGAAATGCGTTGGTCGATATGTATGCCAAATGCGGCGCTCTTACAAAAGCACAAGAGGTGTTTGACCAGCTTCGTATGCGAGATGTGGTATCGTGGAATGCGATTATCTCCGCTTACGCCAAGGATGGGCGAGGTCAAGATGCTTTGAACTATTCCAATCGCATGCAAAGTGAGGGCCTCTCCCCTGATCAGGTCACTCTTCTTGGTATCCTTGATGCTTGTGGAGTCATAGGGGCTATAGACAAAGGCATACAAATCCACCAGCAGTTTTTGAACAGTGGCATGTTGGATAATGATGTAGTGCTCGGCACAGCTTTGGTGGATATGTATGCGAAATGTGGTATGCTTGCAAAGGCTCAGGCGCTCATCGAAGAACTACCTCTTCGTAACGTGGTATCATGGTCAGCGTTAATTGCTGGATATTCCCAGCAGGGGCAAGGTCGTGGAGCGTTTGATTGTCTAGAGTGGATGAAGAGAGAGGGCCTCTCTCCTAATGCAGTTACTCTCACCTGCATTCTGAAGGCCTGTGCCAACACTGGAGCTATCGACATGGGCAGAAAAGTCCATGATGAAGTTGCGTCGGGCGGCTTGTTGGATAAAGATGTTATGATTGGAAATGCTTTGGTGGATATGTATGCTAAGTGTGGCCTCCTGAAGAAGGCACACAAAGTGCTCAAGAACGAGATTCCGATGCGGGATGTAGTCACTTGGAATGCACTTATAGTCGGGTATGCTCTCCAAGGCCATGGTCATGAAGCTGTTAAGTGTTTGCAACAAATGCAACATGATGGAATCACACCTAATTCCATAACATTTCTATGCGTTTTAAGTGCATGTAGTCGCTCAGGACTATCAGAAGAAGCGCAATTCATTTTCAATGATATGACTCTGAAGCATGGCATTGCTGCAACCGTCGAACATCATACTTGCATGGTAGTGGTCTTTGGGTGCGTGGGTCTCTTCGAAAGTGCAATGTCCATCATTAAGGCAATGCCATCTTCAGATAGCCACGAAGTTTGGCTAGCATTGCTAGGTGCTTGCAGAAAATGGGGAAATTTGGAACTCGGAAGACTGGCTTTTGATCAGGTAATGCAGCTTGATAATACGTGTGCTCAAGCTTATGTCCATATGGCTAATATCTTTGCATCTGCTGGTATGCAAGAGGATGCTGAAAAGCTCGAAGCATTGGGTCTAAGAGTTAGTGCTGATGGGATTAGGAAGAAGAAGAAGAGGAAGAAGAAGCAAGAGAAGAACAGCTTGTGGGTCGATGAAAGCGGAAATGTGCATTCATTCTGCTTTGGAGACAGAACACATTCTCAAAGCAAGGATATCCATGCAAAGCTATGCTCAATCGCCTCGAAATTGTGTCAAGAACATTCACCAAATGCTAATTGGGTGTCATTACATATGGCGGGTGCTGGAAAGAAGGATGTTCTGTG
The DNA here is from genome assembly GCA_037176905.1 of Azolla pinnata. Taxonomy (NCBI): domain Eukaryota; kingdom Viridiplantae; phylum Streptophyta; class Polypodiopsida; order Salviniales; family Salviniaceae; genus Azolla; species Azolla pinnata. The sequence goes on along the minus strand of JBBBWG010031598.1, from coordinate 39,905 downwards.
CAGCCACAGTGATCTGCTAGCCATAGCTTGTGCTCTTGTCAACACATATCAAGGGGAATCCATTCATGTTGTCAATGATATGCATCTATGTGAGCACTGCCATACTATAATATCACTTATCTCCAGATCTGAGAAGCGGAAGATTATAGTTCGAGGTTCTGACCAGGTCCATGCCTTTGAAGATGGTGAATGTGGTTGTGGGGGATTGACATGGAGTGGCCCTGGAGCTCATCTCCCTTGCCTTTCATCCTTTTGAAGGTTAAAAGATGAATTTTTGTACGAGGGCCTTAGATCGGGGGAAGCATGGAGAGATCAGATGGGCCATGTTAGAAAATCTTGCTCATCGCAGACCAAGGTAAGAAGTTGAGAAAACAGAAATCCGAAAGCCAAATCCGATTGCTTCTAACTCACATGTTCTTACACTCTCCCCAGGTTGAGAAGCAATATTATGGTTGGCTACACAGAATGCAGACTCTAGCACCATGAAAAATTTCAAGCCTTTGCTTCCACAACTGAGATGCCTTTGAGGGTTAGCATGACATAATGGTGGTTGCACCCTCAGGGTTAAGGCTGGAACATTTTGGGCCCAACCAGTGTTCTTGGAAGCTCCATCGAGCAAAACTTCTTGGAACCTCTCATCTGTGAAAACTTCTTGTTTTCACATCCAAATTCTTCATCTCAAAGTCATAATAAGCTGGATGAGCATGCTCAAACATGTACATACACATGATTCCAGCTTGGGGCTCTACATGGGCCATTTTTTGTACACAAAAGCATCAATTCTTAAAAGTCATTGCACCATGGCTGCTTTTGTGCCGGTGCATTTCAATATTAGATCAAAGAACAAAAGCTATACATGTTTCTTTTGATATCCAAGGTTAAGACATTCTGAAAGAAGCAGAGAAGAATGTCTTTATCCATGTTTCAAACTGATAGAACAATGTAGAAGAGCAATTTCAGCTTTGCATGTTTCAGCTGTGCTTGAAATTCATTTCACAGGTATCACACTTCTAGAATAAGCTAGACAACAGACTGGTTTCACTGAATGCGGAACCGTGGTCTCAATCGATGCCCCTCTGCCCAGGTTAGGATTTCTCAGTGTGATAGAATATTACTGGAAAGCTTGAAGAAAATCTTTCAAAGGGCATCCTTCAAATCCTCAGATTTCCTGAATACAACCTTCCTAGGCTCTAAGAATCTTTAGTAGAATCTCGCTGTGTGGTCATAAGCAATCGTACCACAAATTTGTTTGTTATATGGCTGATATGCAAACAAAGCAAAGCAAAATCTAACAACAAAGCCAAAAACATACACAGCTCCTTATGCCAAGGAGGCACCAAGAAGAAAAAGAAGAAGAAGAAAGAGGAGCAGGAGGAGGAGGAGACACATGAGGAGCAGACATGCAGCAATATGAACCCTAAACTAGCTAAAGCTACAAGGATTCATTCATAAATATGATGGAAGTGTGGAGCTGCGGCCTTAGATTTTCCTTCAGAGGTACCGAAGATCAACTACTTTTTGCTGATGGAAACAGGGTAAGGGAAGCAAGATCCACAAGCAAAAGCCAAACATAATGGAACAGGAAAGGCAGATCAATGCAGAAATGCAGAAATCCACCACTTTCACTGGTGTGAAGCCAAGGCAATTGATTCCTGCGAGAGTCTGTGGCAAGAGGATGGGGATAATATTGCTGCAGTTATCACCCAATGGCAGCAGAGCTCCGAAACGGTTCCTGTTTCTGAGGATATTACTGTTATCACCCCTCTTCTGGGGATCAAAAGCAATTGGCCTGTGGAAGTTGGGAAAGATCATGAACACATACATGACATGGGCAGCAGATTCAAGCTATTCATGCTACAAAAGGATGGAAGGTCAGAACACGGGTTGGGCTAGGGTTCATGAACAAAACAGGTGAGCTCCCATATGCTAGAATGAACCTCTGGAAAAGGAATTACCTCAGGAACCCTCTACTCTGGCATGGCTATGGTGTCACCACTGCTTCTACACAGAGTACCAATATGTGGATCCTCTGTATATATATGTATGTATGCATGTATGTGTGTGCAAAATCATGCATTGGAAAGGACAGTGTGATGAAGAAGATGGTGTGCTAAGCTCATGCATTTGTTAAGGCCACAAGCTATGCAATCAGCTAGTACAGATATGTAGCCTTTCTGCTCCAGAAAGTCAAGAATGAGGCTTCATGGGGCCATGGCTGGTGGTGGGATTGGGAAGAAATGAGGCCAGCCACAATGCAACAAGGGCATGCACCCAAGAAGAGTATGGCATTGGAGGCCTTGATCAGGGCTTGTGCAAAGAGCAAGGACATCTCTGGAGGCACTAGATTACATGCCGATATCGTCGCAAGCGGGCTGCTTGGAAAGAGCCCTTCCTTGGGCAGTGCCTTAGTGATCATGTACGCGAAATGTGGAGCTCCTGCCAAAGCCCACCAAGTGCTTGAACAGCTTGCCTTCAGGGATGTGGTCTCTTGGTCAGCAGTGATTTCTGGTTTTGCGCGATCGGGGAGAGGAGACGAAGCCTTGGGCTGCTTCGTGCGCATGCGGAACGAGGCTGTTCCCCCGAACGCGATCGCATTCGCTTGCGCTCTGAAGGCATGCGCCAGAGCAGCATCGGTGAGCGAAGGGAAACGGATCCACGGAGAGGTTCTGAGCATGGATTTGCTAGCAAAAGAAGATGCTGTGCTTGCCACCGCCTTGGTAGATATGTATGCCAAATGCGGCGAGCTTGCGAGGGCGCAAGAAGCGCTTCACAGCCTCCCGGTTCGAGATGTCATCGCATGGTCTGCCTTGATGGCAGGGCACGTCGAGCACGGGCAAGCTCACGGAGCCCTCGACTGCTTCGAGCAGATGCAACACGAGGGGCTCTCCCCGAACGCGATCGCTTTCACTTGCATCCTGAAGGCATGCGCCAGCGCAGGAGCCGCGGAGAAAGGCGAAGAGATACATGGATCGATCGGCAGCAATGGCATGCTCGAGGAAGATGCGGCGCTGGGCGCGGCTTTGGTGGATATGTATGCTAAATGTAGCAAACTGGCTAGAGCAGCGCAAGTCTTGAAAGGCCTTCGAGTTCGGAACGTCGTCGCCTGGTCTGCCTTGATATCGGGCTACGCCGAGCATGGCCATGCCGAGGAAGCACTGGAGAGCTTCGAAGAGATGGTAGCGGAGGGAATCTCGCCCGATGGAATCACATTCATTTGCGTCTTGAAGGCGTGCGGAAGCACGCGAGCCTTGCCGAAGGGAGAGCAGATCCACGAGGAGCTCGCGACGAAAGGATTTCTCCGGCAAGCTGTCTCCATCGGCAACGCCGTGATCGACATGTACGTGAAATGCGGGGAGCTCGCGAGGGCGCAGCGAGTTCTCGACGAGATCCCCGTTCGAGATGTCGTTTCCTGGTCATCTCTGATCTCAGGATTCGCAGAACGCGGCCGGTGGACCGAAGCTCTCGAGCTTCTTCATCGCATGCAAGAGGAGGGCATCTTCCCGAACGCGGTCACCTTCATTTGCATACTGAAAGGAAGCTACGGCGGCGGCGGAGAAGATCGACAGATTGCCAAGGGAAAGCGGCGAATCCACGAAGAGATTGCGAGGCGGGGGCTCCTGAGTCGGGACCTTGTGCTGGGCAATGCCTTGGTGGATATGTATGCCAAATGCGGGCTGATGCCGCGAGCGGAAGAAGTGTCGCAGGAGCTTCGCGTCGCCCGAGATGTGGTAACTTGGAACTCGCTGATCGCAGGGTATGCGCAGCAAGGGCGATGCCAGGAAGCATCGAACTGTTTCGGGAGGATGCAAGGGGAAGGTATCGCTCCGGATGCCATCACCTTCATCTGTATCCTCAGGTGCTGCGGAAGCCTAGGAGCGATCGGCGAGGGCAATCGGATCGAGAAGATGGCATCGGCTTGCGGCTACCTGGAGAAGGACATCGGCTTCGGCAACGCGCTGGTGGACATGTATGCGAAATGCGGAGCTCTAGAGCATGCGAAGCAGGTGCTCGAGGAGCTCCCTGTTCGCGATGCGATCTCCTGGAATGCGTTGATCGCAGGGTGTGCTAACCTGGGGCGAGGCCACGAAGCGCTGTGCTTCTTCGAGCAGATGCTGTGCGAGGGCCACTCGGCGGATGCGATCACCTTCATGTCCATCTTGAAGGCTTGTGGAAGCCTGCGAGACGCGGGAAAAGGCGGAGAAATCCACAAGCTGATGATTTCCAGCCATGGCTTGCTGCTAGAGAAGAAGAAGAACAACAACAACAGCAACAACAACAACAACAACAACAACAGCAACAACAGCAACAACAACAACAACAACAACAGCAACAACAACAACAACAACAACAAGGATGATATTATGCTGGGCAATGCATTGGCAGACATGTACATGAAATGCGGCATGCTCGCAAAGGCACGGGAGGTGCTCGAAGACCTCCCCCGGAAGGACGTAGCCTCTTGGAATGCGCTGATCTCGGGGCTCGCCGAAGAGGGGCGATACGATGAAGCATTCGGCTGTTTCCAGCGGATGCAAAGCGAGGGTTTCGCCCCCGATACCATCACATTCATCCCAGTCTTGAAGGCCTGTGCTGGGGCAGTGGCCATAGCCAAGGGGAAATGCATCCACAGCGAGATCGTGCACCGGGGATTGCTCGCAAGCAACGACTTGATCCTGGGGAACTGCCTCATGGACATGTACGTGAAATGCGGGGCGCCGGCGCAAGCGCGGCGAGTGCTGGAAGAGCTTGCGACCCGAGACGCAGCTTGCTTCAACGCGCTGATCATGGGATTTGCCCTGAAAGGGAGAGGCTGGGAAGCATTGAGCTGCTTCAGGGAGATGCGAATCGAAGGCCTCGCTCCCGACGAGGTGAGCTTCGTGTGCGCTCTCGCAGCTTGCAGCCATGGAGGGCTCCTGGATGAGGCCGAAGCGCTGTTTGCCGACATGACCAGCGAATACGGAATCGCTCCGACGGTAGAGCACCTCACCTGCATGGTGGCGGTGTTCGGATCGCGGGGGTTCTTCGACAAAGCAGTGAATCATGTCCTGATGATGATGGAGACCATAACAACAATGCCGTCGGCTGATGATGAAGCTGCGATCTGGATTGCTCTCTTGGGCGCTTGCCGGAAATGGGGCAATGTCGAGCTCGGAAAGCTCGCCTTCGAGCTCGCTGTGCAGTTGGACAAGAGCTGCGCTGGAGCCTACGTCCTCATGGCCAGCCTGTTTGCTGGCGCTGGCTTGTGCCGCGATGCCGATTGCGTGGACTCCATGAGGCTCAAATATGCTTCTCCTCCGCATGCTCTCGATGCCATGGCCGATCTCTGCCCAAATGCAGAGAGATCGATCGATCGATCGATCGATTGATCTGCAAGCATATTCTGACTGCATTCCAGCCACCAGATCGATCGATTGATCGATCGATCGATCGATTGATCTGCAAGCATATTCTGACTGCATTCCAGCCACCATAATAAGCCCGCCATTCTGATCCGACTTTGTACGATGCAT
>JBBBWG010031598.1:0-30175 GCA_037176905.1 Azolla pinnata | reverse complement strand
AAGGGTTTAGGGTTTTAAGGTCTGAGGTCTAGGGTTCAAGGGTTTAGGGTTTTAAGGTCTGAGGTCTAGGGTTCGAGGGTTTAGGGTTTTAAGGTCTGAGGTCTCAGGCTCAAGGGTTTAGGGTTTTAAGGTCTGAGGTCTAGGGTTCAAGGGTTTAGGGTTTTAAGGTCTGAGGTCTAGGGTTCGAGGGTTTAGGGTTTTAAGGTCTGAGGTCTCGGGCTCAAGGGTTTAGGGTTTTAAGGTCTGAGGTCTAGGGTTCAAGGCTTTTAGGGTTTTAAAGTCTGAGGTTTAGGGTTTTACAGTTTGAGGTAGGGGTTCTAGGTCTGGGCTCTACGGTTCAAGGATTTAGGGTTTTAAGGTATGCAGTTTAGGGTGTAAGGGTTTAGGGTTTTAAGGTCGGAGATCTAGGGTTCAAGGCTTTTAGGGTTTTAAGGTTTGAGGTCTAGGGTTCAAGGGTTTTAAGGTCTAAGGTCTAGGGTTCAAGTCTTTTAGGGTTTTAAGGTCTGAGGTCTAGGGTTTAAGGGTTTAGGGTTTAAGGTATGAGGTCCAAGGCTTTTAGGGTTTCAAGGTTTGAGGTCTAGGGTTCGAGCCTGTATGGTTTTAAGGTCTGAGGTCTATGGTTCAAGGCTTTTAGGGTTTCAAGGTCTGAGGTTTAGGGTTTGTTTAGGGTTTGAAGGATTTAGGGTTGAAAGGTCTATTTAATTAAGGGCTTAAGGTGGGTTCCGCCCAGAAAGACAGAGAATTTTCCGTTAGGATTTTTAATCGAGGCTTATTTGCAATCGTCTGGAGATAATACTAGATAGATTATTACGCAGATTGTGCCAGATAAAAGGAATCAGGGAAATTCATGACCTCCAAGGAGAAGCCGATGGACTCGATTATTTCGAGCACAGTGGCACAACTTCGATACAAGCCACGCCAAGCTTGTGGAGATTGCGATTTGGAGATTTTATCTGCAGTTTGTCTGGGAATGGTCGATCTAGTCACCGCAGACGTGTTCCGATCGCTACACTGATGGATCGTCTGATCCACAATCCATGCATTGTCTGTCAGCCTCATCTGTATGTTCTGTCGGAAAGTTCTGGCAAAACCGCTCCCCTTTACACATCTGCGCATGCGAACCGCCGCTTCTGCGAGGGCAAATCATGCATGCAATGGATCGGGGGTGCCGACAAGAACGAATCGACGCGAACAGTGGGCACTGCAAACAGTCGAAGAAGAAGATTCGTGCCTGATCAGATCCCGATCGGGCAATTGAGTCAGAGGAATCTTACTGTTTGTGAATCTTGCTAGGTCTTGATCTGATCAAAAACCATAGAATCGCGCCCTCATCACCATCACCACCATCATTACCATCATCTTGCTTTCTGAATCTTGTGGGTTCCTTTCTTTTTTCCCCCAGAATATATGTCCATCATGTCCTTAGTTATGAATAGTGTCAAATGGCTACGATAACCCAAATGGGTAAAAATCAGACAAATGAGAGAAGGAGAATAATTCCACATAAGAACATTATTATGTATACGTCGAACAAATGAGAATGATGCCGTTGCTGAATCTCGTTAGTTCTGGATCCGATCAAAAGTGGATCTGATAAAAAATCATCATCACCACTGCCGCCACCATCATCAGCATCAGCATCACCACCATCACCATCATCATCTTTGTGTCACCACCAGCATCACTATTGATGGCATCATCATCACCATCATCATCACCATCACCCCATCATCATCATCATGATCTCACGATCACCGCCGTCACCATCACAACCATCGTCACCATCGTCACCATCACCATCATCACCATCACCATCGTCACCATAATCACCACCACCATCACAACATCGTCACCTTCGCCATCGCTACCATCACCATCACCACCATCACCATCATCATCTTTGTGTCACCACCAGCATCAGTATTGATGGCATCATCACCACCACCATCATCATCATCGCCACAACCATCATCATCATCACCATCATCATCATCATCTCACGATCACCGTCATCACCACCATCACCATCACCATCACAACCATCATCACTGTCGTCACCATAATCACCACCACCATCACAACATCGTCACCTTCGCCATCACTACCATCACCATCACAACATCGTCACCTTCGCCACCGCTACCATCACCATGATCACCATGATCACCATCGGATCACCATCATCACCATTGTGATCACCACCACCATCGCCCCCACGGGCATCACCATCACCATCATCACCATTATGACCACCACCACCGTCGTCGCCACACGCATCAACATCATCAGCATCATCAACATCAACATCATCAGCATCATCGTCATCATCATCATCACCACCACCACCATCACCATCATCACCATCACCTTCACCACCATCACTGTCATCACCATCACCTTCACCACCATTACCATCATCACCATCACCTTCACCACCATCACCATCATCACCATCACCACCCGTCGCCATCTTCAACCATCGCCATCATCACCATCACCAGCATCACCACACACCCATCGTCACAATCGTCACAACCGCCATTGTCATCATCACACCCATCGTCACCATCGCCATCATCACCATTGTCACCATCACCATCATCAGCACCATCAACACCATCACCACCATCAGCACCATCAACACCATCACCATCATCAGCACCATCAATATCATCAGCATCATCACCATTGTCACCATCACCATCATCATCATCACCACCACCACAAGCCACCATCGCTATCATCATCATCATCACCAGCAACATCAGCATCATCAGCAGCACCACCATCATCAGCATCATCAGCACCATCAGCACCATCAGCACCATCAGCACCATCAGCATCATCAGCACTATCATCATCATCATCATCACCACCACTTCAAGCGACCATCACGATCATCACCATCACCATCATCACCATCACCATCATCACCATCACCATCACCATCACCATCGCCATCTCCACCACCATCACCATCGCCATCACCATCACCATCGCCATCACCACCATCAGCATCATCAGCACCAGCATCAGCATCAGCATCATCAGCGATGATCTGTGTGTCTGAATGCGGAGCAGGACATGGGCTCCACGTTGCAGGCAATGCCGATCACGGAGGAAGGAAAGAACGAGGCGAATGCAGCAATATGGAACCGCAGCATTACGGGGAAGGAGCAGAAATGAAGATGCTCATCATGCAACTGCAGAAACAGCAAATCTAAATGCACAGACAGACAGACGGAAAGAATCCTCATCATCATCAGCATCATCATCATCATCAGCAGCAGCAGCAGCAGCAGTAGAAGCAGCAGCAGATGTGTCCAAAAGAACGATAGAAAGAGGTGAGGAAATACATATACAACAAAGAAGAAGAAGAAGAAGAAGAAGAAGACAGCAACAGGGGAGCAGGTATAAAGGCGGAAGATAGGAACGGAGGAGGAAGTACAAAGCCCAAGGCGAAGAAGAAGAAGAAGAAGAAAGAAGAAGAAGAAGAGCAACACTAAACCCTAAACAACTAGAACTACTCAAGAGAAGGAGGTGGAGAAGAAGAAGAACGAAGAAGAAGAAGAGGAAGAAGAAGAAGGGCAACCCTAATCCCTACTGCTGGAATTATCCAAAAGAAGACGAAGGGGAAGAAGCCATTCTTCACCTCCTCTTCATCTGGGCCCATTTCTCCCAAACCCTAGAAATTCTTCGTAGATCGACCTCGCGGAACGAGAGAATCATGATGCTTTCTCACACCTATTCAATGGAGCCTCAACTGATCAGCAGAAGAAGACATCACAAGCAGTTTCCTACATTCTTCAAGGATCCGGAAGGCATGGTGATCTTCCCTCCTTCTTCAACAACAAAAACAACAGCTACTATGAACAGGTCCTGTAACTTCTTCCCTGTGCCCAACTGCTGCAATGGGAGAACATCCTCCATTTCTAATTGCTCAACCTCATCACAAGCATCACCATCACCATCCCTCCCTTCATCATCGTCATCTTCTTCTGTCCAAGTCATGGATGCAGTCAAATTTACTCCGTCCAGCTGCTTGTCTTTGGATTCAGAGTCCTTGCACAAAGAAGACAGAGAATCTGAGGCCAACTTTGTACATTGGTTTCGAGAGGCATGGCCGTATATACGGGGCCATCAAGGTAGCACTTTTGTTCTCATTGTTTCCTCGGAGATCATTGATAGCCCATGGTTGGATGGTGTATGCCAGGTACTCTTCTCTTGATCGATGTTTTACACTTTCTTTGCTGGTATGAATGCCATTATTCGTATCATGTATACATAGGTCATTCATTTGTAGGTATTACAGTTATTTGGGCATAATTATGAATATATAATTCACCAAAATGTGTGTAATTCTTTTATCTACATAGATTTTTGAATCGTTTTTGCAGTACACACATGCATGCATTCTTCTTTCGTGTGTATAATGTTTTAAATTATGCATAATGTTGCTTTTTCTTCACAATCAAGTTGCTGGGACCTTGATGTACATATGTATGCGCTTATTGAAGAGTGATATACTTCCTTCTGCATCAATGCGTTAATGCATAAATGCTATCTAATTAAAACACACCGTCATATATGTTGTTTCTGTTTTAATAGGATATATCTCTTCTTCATGGTCTTGGCATCAAACTGGTTATCATACCTGCAACACATTTGCAAATTGATAAGCTCCTATATGAAAAAGGTAGGTAGGTTTAAGCACAAGTAATCCAGGGGTTTGATGGGAAAATCTTTGTAAATGATTAATTTGTAAAACTTAAAGGATCAATCATGTTACATTCTTTGTTTCTAATCTAAGATTTTCTGTGGCCTCTCTGTTTGCGGTAGAGGCATTACCTTCTGTTGAAGAACATAAACCAGATAAATTGAATCAATCAAAAATGAGAAAATGTAGAACTCTCTGCTGTTGAAATCCACAATTTGTGGGCATTTCTGCACCCTCAACGCTCCTAATTGTACCTGCATGTGACCATGGTACCAGCTTGGTGCTGGATCGGATCTGTACAGCAACATCTGCCTTGTTAATTATCCGCATGAGAGCAGGGTTCTGATTGAAAATTTCCATGTTCTTGGATGCTTGGAACTGTGATAAATGTGCAAACTTTCTTTTCCCCAATTTCTTCATTTATCTTTTCTTATGTTGCAGAGAGATTATATGCAGGATATCATTTCCTGAGATGTCATAAAAGATCTCTCATGCCCTTGAAAGAGTAATGTGAAAACATGTACTTGTATATGCACGACAACAATGTTTTGCCGTGCACTTTCCTGGGTTTGAATTAAAACGTGCTTCTACCTTCCTGTGTGCACCCAACATGTCTATGTTGTTAGCCTATATATACTTGTATGTTTGTGATGCATGTAAGATTGCCAGTGATTACCACATATCTTTGATTTTCCAGTTTGATTGGTGCAGGCCATAAGCCACGCTATGCTGGATCTTATAGGATCACAGACGATATAGCCCTCGAGGCTTCCATGGAAGTTGCTGGAAAGTTTCGATTAAGTATAGAAGCGAAGCTCTCTTGTCAGCCATCTATCCCTGTCCTTCGTCGCCATGGTGAAAATGCCAGATGGCATGTTGGTGTTAGTGTTGCTAGTGGCAATTTTGTTGCTGCAAAGGTCCAAAATCTAACTTGAATCTTTATTGACTTTTAAAATACTATTCTGTGTGCTGATTTTGAATGATGATTAATAGTAATAATGTCTGTAGCACAATGCTTCGGAGGCCAACGCCGGATTATTTTAGGACATTTATGTTATGAATCTTCGTTGTGAAATTTGTTCTCATATAAGCATAAACTGGTCGTTATTGAGTTGTTTCCTAGAGATATTCTTTTGATGATTTATGAAAATGTCGAACTCAGTTAACATTATACTATTTTTGAATGGGAATTGAGATGGAATTCACTGTCCTACAACAGCGAAGAGGTGTTATTGATGGCATTGACTATCAGGCAACTGGAGAAGTTAGACGATTGGATATTGTCCGTATAAAAAAGAGGCTAGAAGACAACTGCATTGTGATTCTCTCAAACCTTGGATATTCAAACACAGGAGAGGTTTTAAATTGCAAGTAAGTATGTCATATACACATTGATCAGAAGGTTTAGGAATTCAGTTTCAGCCGAAGTTATGTAACCCTTAAATCTAATTTCCTCCAACATAGTTATCTCAAAGTTGTTGAGCTTAGGAAGGTAATACGGCTAGGTTGATTTTTATTTCATTTCACAGTACATATGAAGTTGCAACTGCATGTGCTGTGGAGCTTCAAGCTGACAAGCTTATAAGCTTAATAGATGGCCCCTTGCTGGATGAAAACGGTCGAAGCATTAGATTTATGACACTTCAAGGTGCAGATAGACTTATCAGGAAGTGGGCAGAAAAGAGCGAAACAGCCGCAAATTATGTGAGAGCAGTTGGAGGCATCAACTATGTGAAAAGCCTCGGTTTGATGCAGACCAGGAATCCAAAGGAAGTAGATATGATCAATGGCAGCTCAGATAGTGCCCTTAAATGCAGAATGTTGGATACAATAAATGGGAATGGTGATGCTTCACTGACTGGCCAGGGACTCGCCATTGGTGGTCAAGAAAGGCTTTCCAGAGAATATGGTTATCTGTCAGAGCTCACCGCTGCTGTTTTTGTGTGCAGGGTAACGGAGCCTTATTTTTAACACTTGTAAACCTGAGATTCTCCCGAGTATAAAATAGAGTCAGAGAGCCCATGATATATACATAAACTGAAATCTACGTGTTGAACTTTTGGTAGGGTGGTGTGAGGAGGGTCCATCTGTTAGATGCGACGATTAAGGGTGTATTACTCCTGGAACTGTATACACGAGACGGTGTTGGAGCTATGGTTGCAAGGCAAGCTATTTGAACCCTTCTTCTGAAACTTAGGAACTCATGTCTTTTGTATTTGGCAAGCTTATTGAAGCCATTGATGACCCACAAACAGTGATAGATACGAGGGTACAAGGTCAGCACAAGTGGGTGATGTGCCGAAGATTGAAGAGTTGCTTCGTCCTCTCGAGGAAAGAGGCATTCTTGTAACGAGAACCCGGGAACAGGTGAAATTTCCATTCGGTTTTCTCTGTCAAAACTATTATGCTAGACTACTGATGCTGAAGTTTGTATTACCTTTGCTTTCTTGCTGGAATTTTGCTGTGTGCAGCTGTTGGAGGAAGTCGGCAATTTCATAGTGGTAGAAAGGGATGCCTCGATAATTGCATGCGGAGCTCTTATTCCGTTTCACAGTGAAAAATGTGCAGAGATTGCAGCAGTTGCTGTTTCCGAGGAATGTCGTGGCCATGGTCAAGGTGATAAACTCCTAGGTAAGAGAAACCTTCGACAATGATTTCTAGACAAGGCTAGTGGTGCCAATGCGGTCAAGAGGATGCACTAAAGATGGATTTTTGTAGATTACATGGAAAACAAAGCAATAAACTTGGGGATCGAAAAGCTGTTTTTACTGACAACGAGAACGGCTGATTGGTACCACCCTTTATAGTGCTAGTGATCTCTCAGTATAAGCAGCTTCTTAATATGCACGAGTGTTTTGTTTGATTCGATCAATCTCTTGTTTTCTTTCAAGGTTTGTACGACGAGGGTTCTCTGAATGCGACATCAGCTGTATCCCGAGTCAAAGGCAAGCTAGAATAGATTTGGCGAGAGGGTCAAAGTATTATATCAAGAACTTGATGCGAAGACAGCAGGATTATGCAGAACTGGATTGAGGCTTGATCTCTAGGAATGCATAAAGTTATGCGAGAGAGGCATATTGAAAGTGCAGTTATGCAAGAATGCAGCTGTGTTATGGCAAGGTAAATCTAACACTAATAGGTCCTTTCGCGATTTCCGACAGAGCTCAGGTTTCATTTGTGTAGTAGCAGTAACAAAAGACAAAGTTGGGGAAGGTGGCAAAATAGTTATCTTTCTGGTTTTATCTTGTGGATTCTTACGATTTCAATGGGAAAACCAACAATCGGAAACTTGGTGAGAATCCATAAGACAAAGTTCCTTCTTGAAGGATACAAAAGCAGAAGTAGCATAAATGGGAAGCATGAAAAAAAAATCAATCTCAGCAGAGTAAGAAGGCCGTAGCTCCTTATGTGTAGAAAAGCACAAATGTAACTCTTATATGTGCACATCGGCTAGTTTATGTGTTAGTGTTTAAACCTCTTGTAAAAACATAGATATAGTGCAGAAGCAAAAGTGATATAAAACATAGAGATGGAATCATAAATCGTGCCTTTAGACCAAGGTTTTAGACGTTTCAATGCATTGGCAGGCAAGTTTGTAATAAGAAGTTTTGGCGCTACATATGGGAGGATTACAAAATCTCACCTGGGTTTTGAGTGAGATTAGTCGACAATCTTAAGAGAGCAGATTTCAAGCAAGAGCATATGTAATCTTGGCAGTTCATGAATAACCACGATTGATTCTTCAAAGGCTATATGTAAATATAGGAGAGTGGTTAAGGGCTAAGGAGGGAATTTAATCTCTACTATTCCGGCAAATTGTTAAAAAGGGCTATGGAGGGGATTTCAATCTATAATATTTTCAGTCAAATTGTACTAGAAGACCGAAACATCCTCAGTTTCAGCATTGCACAAAGATTGGAAGGTTCTTTACATATGTGCAAATGGTGTAAAATTCCTGAAATTAATGTTTCCCACATACCATTAAATCAAGGATTGGAGTGGGGATGAATTCATTGCATTTCATGGAATCAAGATAAGCTTGTTGAGAAATACAACCGGAAGCAACCTATCCTTGTTTGAATTCTCTTTCATTGATTAAAAGTGTGGCTTCTTAAAAGTTTGACATAAATCTACTCACATTCCGTACAATTTCCCATAAGGGTGATCGAACAACTTCAAAAACCAAGCTGCATCTGTCCCTCCGAATACGCTATACTGTGAGATTACTTGTGAGTTCTCATTGGGTGAAAAACTCCCTATTTCCTAGACTGTATTTATTTCATTGATTGAGCTTTGAGAAATCATTCCTCTATCAATTTAGATGGGCAAATATCATCAATGAATTTCTGTTACCTAACCTACAGACATGTGCTTCTAATTTACTAGCCACATTCTTCAATAGAGAAAGTAATCCCTTCTACTCATGTTTTTGGCAGGTTGGCTAGTTCGTTTACTGTTAATACTGGCATTTACTGTACAATCCAATTTAACCCTAAGCTTTGATAATTGAAGAGCACTAATTGATACGAGCATTAATTTATGTTGCAGTGTTGGAGATACGCATTCACCACCTACATTCACAAAAGTCAGTTTATCCATTGCTTAATCATGAACGGAACCTCTAATTAATTCAGGTGATTATCAAACTAATGAAAAGTAATTAATAGATGCACTGATATTTAACAACGTTCAGGTTACAAATATAAGGATAGCAGAGGCAAAATGGTGGGAAAGGGTGGTCTAACGATCACTAGGATGAAATATTCTAATTAATGTGATTAGATTGAACTATCTAATTAGTATGATTAGGATGAAATATCTAATTAGTGTGATTAGGATGAAATATCTAATTAGTGTGATTAGGATGAAATACCTAATTAGTGTGATTAGGATGAAATATCAAATTAGTGTGATAAGGATGACTTTTTTAACGAGTGATGATTTGGATTAAATATCTAATTTAGTGATGATCACCCTTGAAGCACAAGAATGTAACGACTCCTACGAATATGGTGAAGCTTCATATCATGCTCTCATGTAACAAATGAGCTTCATATCATGCTCTCATGTAACAAATGAGCTTCATGTCTAGCCTCCGTTTCCTTCAAATGTTTGCTGCAAACTCTGACACTGTTATTTGAACTTCGTGACCTTGTTTGCTTGCTGCGATATACAGCTGCTTCAAACTGCATGAATAATGAAATGAATAAATCATCAGAAGGCTCTCTTATGATCCTCAACACTACAGCATCTAATGTTCCTCTAATGATGTGATACCTCACAATGGGTAAGTTTAGGTTTTTCGGGTGTGGTTGTGGAGTTAGTTGACACATGAGTCAGTTTCAATGTCACTATATAGACCTGTACAGGAGATTCCTACCTCCATATGGTTCCTCATCATTCATTCAATTACTCTGAAGAGAGAGTACGAAACTACTTTCAGCTATTCCCAGCCATAGGAAAACTTTACAAAAAATTTAGATTTTCCAACCCATTTTTCAATCTTTCTCTGTAGCAGGCATAGAAAAACGAAAAGCCTATCAGATTTATGTATATATTTGCTAATAAATTTCTCTCTTTCACATGATCACCTGACAGATCAGATAGAGATTTACGGGAAGAGAGAGGTACCAGTTTTTTCTCCCAGTTCTTCCGTAGATTGGCCACTTGTATTTGCTCCTTGTTGATTACAGTGTATGAGTGAATTGCTGCTGTCATCCTCGTGTCATGGCTTGTATAACCCATTGTTTGTTCATCTGAAGAAGAGTCTTTGACCAAACTTGGTGAGGTTTTATCCAAGTATATAGAAGAAGCTGAAATCACAGTATTGAAGCTGTGTAAGAAAGTATTTAAAAGCACCAATGCCGATATTTACAGAACAATTACATCACAAAGCCTAAGAATATTTGGGTACTTGATTGCCTTCTTAGTTCAAGTTCTTCTAGAAGATCATGTAATGTCGGTTTCATCTTTACAGGTTCTTCGGAAGTGGCCTCTATTACTTGGTTTCCGGGCATCGTTGTTGATGGAGATCTTTTTTTATCTTTCTGCTGGTTCTCTCCTGATATCTGATCTGTCTGAAATTTTATTTGCGGCTTAAACTTTACTGGTAATGTATAATCTATGAAGGATTTCTTATTTTCAGAGATAGATTTTCTAACTACAGGATGATCATTGCTTAGGAGATGGAGCTGCAATGCAGGAAAATGCGCTCTAGATCCTGAGTAAAACACAGAAATCTGTCAGCCTTTTCACATGATCACAGAAATCTGTCTTGGCCTGATCACATGATACATATGCCACTGTATAGAACCTACCATCAGCTCTCATTTGCACCCATACTGATGCCATCTTTCTGTATTCATATAAAACAGACCCAGAGACCAGATCCTGTAAATTCATTAAAACAATTGAAGTCATCACATATGTACAATAGTTCAGGAATTTATGTTTGAATCCATATTTGTTAGAACTGGCAAGTCAGATAATATCCCTCATAGTGCTAACGGGAATCTGTCCAACATGGCTTGATATTAATCCATTATAAAATAAACAACAAATAAGCCAACTAAAAGTTGGCCTATTCTTGTTTATTTCTATAACGATGAATATCAACCAAAAAAAAGATTTCCCGTGCTGATGGAAAGGCATTTGACAGATCTTGTAGGAAACTGTGGAGACATAGCTAACTTACAATCACAGATATGCTATTTTCTAAATGCTTCAAGGAATACTTGTGCTGGTTAGCATGGAACACATTAATCCCTTCATTAATTGGCTTTTCATCATCAGATGGCATAATAACTCTCCCAGACTTATCCTGCAGAACTACCAAATGAATGAAAAAAAAAAAGGACGCAGATTGAATAAGACTGTCGTATTATAATGACAAAAATATAAACCAAACCAGTAAATGAATTGTTCCCCGCAAGTCAAATTTCGGCACAAAAACGATCAATGACTGTGGCTGTACTTCTATCACCTGCACAATGGTTTGACGTATTCTGAATGAAATAGATATGAATTAATGTATGCGGAATGTCAAAGTACGTGTTATTACCACTCCTTGTTCAGCTTGTGCATTCTTTTCAAGGTATATCAAAAGATGCAATTGATTGCATTCCTTCTGTGCTCTCTTGCTTGCTCTATGACATTTGTTCAGATGATCAGCCACCTGCAATGTGCAACAGGTATAAGGACATGCACCTAAATTTTCATACTATGACAAAGATCTCAGCATCCCTGCAGTTGTATTCAGCCACACTGATAGGACCGTGAATAGTTAACTTCAGTCACCCCACAATGCCAGGATCAGATATTTATTGTCTTACCAGTGTAATATCCGTCACTCTAGTGGTCACTCTAGTGTTCACTTCAGCAGGTGAAGGATTTTCCATACGAGTATCTTTTCTTTCACATGATGATATTAGCATCCGGTGCACAACAATATCTGCATAGCGCCTAATCGGTGATGTAAAGTGTGTATAAAACCTGATATACGGAAAAGCATGTAATGTCAGCAATAGCACTTACGTAACCGGTTGCTTCCAGATTTACATTGGTCATTTACAATTAGAAACTCTAAACAACGCTACTTACATTAGCTTAGAAGAGTATCACTTTTTGTATGTATGTCATACTACTTCACGCTAGAAATAACACCCTTACAGATTGACTGGGCCCATTGGATCCTACAGGGTTGAGGCCTCATACCTATTCAAACGCTGAGGCTTCCAAATTGTCCATTCATAATGGAGAGGGTTTGAACTACGCATACCTATAAACATCCACCTTCGCAACTAGGACCTTTCTACTGTTTTTCAGCAAGTATGATTAATGTTTTTTGTGCTATTAAAACCAAGGCATTTAAAACAAATGGACCGTGTCAGGACTTACTCCAAGGCTAACCCATAATGAGAGACATTGTAAGGCTCAAATGCATCCCCAGCTGCAATATACTCTGCCTATTGAATTCATCCTTCGTGAGTTAAGGCCAATATATTGGTCAAAAACTACATATAAACAAAAAAAAAATACATATACCTCAGACATTGCCCGTGTAGCCAACACTTTTAATGCATTCTGTAACAACCATAAAGAATCAAAGATGAGTAGACAAAATAATTCTACATAAGGTTGTAATCAGATTAGTTCTATGCTATGGATCTTTAAGCATGTCGCTTATATTCAAATGGTAGAAAAGAAAAATGGTTAATCCTTAATTCTTGCAGTCTAAAGATAACTACTAAATCACACAGTTCCACTTTAACTCATAGTTAATGATAACCGATCCCGTTATTTTTCTAGAAATTATATAATATTAAGCTAAATTAAAACTAAAGTTTCCAGCATAGAACTCTATTATGACCTATGCCTTTTGAAACACAACGCATTTCCTAAGAGATCTTATGTTTAAAGGTATGTGATGCTCTTCAAAATCCGTAGCCCATATCCCACATTTTGTCTGTGCCTCAAAGAGCCTACTCACTTGCTGCTTGCGAGATTAGGGGTTCTTAAATTTAAAAACTAGCTGGAGAGCATACCTGAACTATTGGATCTGCACTTTCCTGAATATCATCAAGAGAAGATGCAAGTGCCTGAAAGAATATAGCATTGCAGATTGTTACTTCAACTGCATTGTAGGGACTGATCAATATCATTTAACATAATTTGAATCTTGCCTTGTTACTAGATGCATCCAATCGTAATCCTTGTGCTTCACAACACTAGGAAAGAGAAAAGGGGATATTAGCGAAAGGCAACTTATGCTAACACAATCAAGATTCATCAGTTGACATTATGAGCTCTATTAATCATAGCCAACAATATTATAAGAACCAGACCTTTGATAGAAATTTGAAACTTTCCTGTTTTGGTGGAGGATGTCGACGAAGCAAAGCATGTGCTCCAGATGACCTTGTACCCAAAAATCATGCAGAAAATGGATCTGTTACTAAAATATCAATGGAAGTTCTTTCCCCATGGTCCACAAAGTGGATCTTCTACGGCATGTCTCATGATAGTACACAAATGTTATGATAACATTATCCAACTCATTTCCAATCAAGAGAATGGAGTAAGAAGATAGCTGCCCTTCAATGCATGTTATGACAACAACATTATCAGCACTCTCCCTTATTCATTCCAATTAAGTGGACTATAGCAAATCAAAAAGTTAGTCTTGCATTACTCATAAATTTGACGAGCAACATAGGAATTTGCTTGAATCATCATTTCTGCCACAATCCAGTTCATCTGTAAAACGTATTGTTTATATGTTCAGTTATAAACCAAAATGTGACTCTTTTGCAGTTAATGTAGCACACACTTACAGGAAGCTGCATTATATATGTTATCAATATATTAAACATGCAGCAGTTCACCAGAAGATTTATATGAAACAAACAGCATATATTGAAATTGAAATGAGAGATTAAACATTTAGAGCTAGGGTTGATTTAAATTTAGTTGAGCAATATTAGCTCATAAAGTCAAAACTAACAAATTAGTTCTCTTGGATAAAGAAAATAAAGCAAAGTCAGCACACTTTTCTAATTGAAAACTTGGTTATTACTAATCTTAGAGTAAGATTAGAAAATATAGATAATAAATTATTAACAAAGTTAGATAGAAGTAAAACAAAATGCAAACATGAGAAATGGAAATAAATGAAACTTAGTTTACAGTAGTGTTTAAGTAATAACTAGGTTGTTAACTCGAAAAGTATTATTTTCTTTCCTTTTTATGAACTAATCTTGCTCCATCTTTGCTTACAGTTTATGTAGTACAGACTTACAGGAAGCTGCACTTTGCTCTCCACACTAAGTGGCTCTTCGTTTTCACCTATTTCAAATCGTATTTCTTCACTAGCCAACTCCAATGCACCTTTTGACTCTCGTAACCATTTACATGCCTGTATACAAACTCAATAGCCTCACTTGATGCCCAAGAACATACAAGCAGACAAAAAAGATTGAAACTTGTGGACAACAACTTGATTGCCTGAATCACTAAATTCTTATGTTAAACAATAGATAATACCATGTACTTGTGGTGTGAACCACAGTGTGCAAAGATAATACAACCAGCCTGAAATTAGTATATGACACCTGTGAAAAATTCGCCAGTAAGCACAAGTCAGAGCGAACTTGGGTCAGCTCATCAATGTCACCATGAATCTGCCATCCATCAGGCAAGACCTTTCCATCAAGTATGGCTTGCGCTTGAGCATAAAACATCTGTACAGAAGAGAATGCTAGTCACTAAAAAGTGCACATAATCAAAAGACCGTATGAATAGCCATTACATACTAGTTGTCACAAGGACACAAACCTGCTGACGTGAATGTATTATGGTTCGCCCGAACCAAATGTCCAAAATTTCGTAATCATTACGGACATCAACTTTCCAGATGACACTCACTGCCAACCTATCTTTGTCGTATCGAAGGGAGCATAAGTTCTCACTGAAACAAAATTTGATTCTGGTTACTAAGAACCTTAAAAAGTCTTTAGATCTGAAATTCTCCTTTTCAGTTTATGCTCTACTAAGAATGATCAAAACGTATTATACAACCAATTTCAAACCTATCAAATCCCAAGAAAACCTTGATCACGGAACTAAAACACTTCTTACAGAGGATGAAATATAGCCTGACTACTAGCCCCTACCCCCAAACTTGCCATGCAGTTTAACTGGTTAATAATAGAACCTTTCTCATTCAATCAGACAAGACATCTTATGAAAATCCTTTTGGCATGCCCCAAGATGGCTACTCTTTCCACATTCTACCGCTCAGTAGTACATGTAGAAGTTCTCAGGGCAGCTATTTCCTCCATTGTGGAGACGGTTCTGGTGCCAAAGTTGTCTCTGTTAGCTCATGTACTGTACTAGTGAGACAACTATGTGACAATTTTTGGGCCTTAGCCTTTAATGAAGAAAATTTCTGTATATGTGAATATTTTAACATGTGTGCTTATATTCACACATTGCCATTCACTTAGTCAAGTCAGCATGAAAACTTTAACAAAAGAATGGGTGAAGAGAAAAGGAGTAAGAACCTCAATATAGAGGGAAGCATATGATACGTGTTCCCCACCATGTAAACTGTTGTGCCACGAGCATAAGCTTCAAGATCTAGAAGGCTCCCTTCTTTTACAAAAAATGATACATCAGCAATATGCACGCCAACCTATAATTAATCAAATTGCCATATGAGAGGTATGGAAATGTTTTTCTTTTGATGTAGTGTAGGACACTATCCACGAACCTCTATTATACCATCATCCAGCTCTCTGATTGACAAGCAGTCATCCACATCCTTGCTGCCTGGGGGATCGATGCTGTAATACAGAAAACTGAAAGCTTGAAACAAATAGACGTTTGCCGCATGTGTTATACACATGAGACTAAAATATGGCCATATCTGTCAATTATGAGATAAAAGAGTGAATATAATCAAATAACGTTGCAAGGTAGTTTCACTCTCTAACAAATTTCCAAAGCATGCAGAGATAAAAGAGTGAATATAATCAAATAACCACTGTTTATAGCACATTTATAGTAGCCACACATTAGTACAGTAGTAGAAGAGTAGATAGGTGAGTACTAAGGTGGTCCTTTTCAAGATAGCTTAATCATTGTGTATAACATGGCAATCCCTAAAGTATTTTATTCCACCTGAAATAAGGATTCATACTCCTCTCCAGAAAATAAGAATAGCAGATAAAGATAAATGAGAATGTGCATTTGTAGGTGATATCTACCAAGCACCATTTATGTCAACATATGTTGTTTAAATCGAACAAGTAATGTTTTCAGAAGAACGACCTATTCTAATGTTATTCTACATCTAGAAGGCTTCAGAAATACTTCGTCTTATCTTTAGAATTTGATTTAAATTATACCTGTATGTTCTATGAGAAGTGCGAAGATCTCTCCGACAAGTATACTCTTCTTCTGGCAAACACCAAGGATTCTCGTCAGTGTCCAAGGGAAGTTCCTGCAATGCCCTGCACTAGTTAACATCAGATACTGCTAAGCACACAACAAATACATCTTACAAAGAAAAAGGGAGAGACAAGAGGAGAGAGTGTTTACAATGTTGTAAAGGGTAAAATATTGATCTCATTTTCCACCAAGATCGCTCTATTTTCTGTTTCCAAGTCACCAATTGGACCCAAAATTTTGACAACGTGTCCCTTTGGGAGCTTAGAGTCATGATCCCATCCGTCTATCCTTATCACAAACCTGTTGCCCACAAGAAGCGACCTTTGTCTTGTTTTAACACGGACCTGAGAAAACATAAATAACCAGTTCTTAAAGAAGGTAGAGAATACTGAATAGTTATTCTATGTGGCTTTCCTTTACCATTGGAATTCGACGATCCATTGGTACACATATGACGTGTTCCTGTCTTCACAGAGAGGACGATTGTAATATTAAGCCAAACACTATTTTTCATAATTTCCAACAATTCTTTAGTGTTGAATGATAGCGTACATCAAAAAGAATGCATTCGAGCACAAATGAAGCATATATTTCAGACAGGAATGTTCCCTTCTAAATTCTTACCTGACTGAAACAGAAGATGAAATGTCATTTGTTTCCTCTAAGCATGCAGTGTAATCCCTCTGGATCCTCTGCAAGATCCCCACTATTTCACCAGTAAGCTTAGCCATTTTCTGAGCAACAATGTTTTCCTCATGTTCTGTCATGCCCAAACCTTCCACTTCATTGTTTTCCAAAATGTCTTCATCAACAGATAAGTCAGCTGAATCTTCAGTCAAGAATATATTATTGCTTTCACTTCCAAAACCAATTTCTTCATCATGTGACACAATACGGACCTGCAATAATTATGAAGAGACCAAATAATCTTTATTGTTACAGACATCTAAGCATTAGAAAATGAACTTGTACCAAATCGCAACATACTGCAACAAGGTCTCCATGTAATGCTCGGTTCTGAAACTTCCCAGCAGGAATCCACACCTCCAGGTTTGATGCTTCCCCTTTGTTGCTATAAGTACGGTCAGAGAACAATTATAAATGGCTGTAAAATATGATCAGAGGGCCAAACAAAGCTAAGTACAGTACAATTCTAATTTAGCACCTTGGTCGTACAAAACCACCACTTCGTGGAAGCCTACTACAGTAAAACGTTCCCACATGTAAAGAACCATCTTGTAAACCTTCCTCTATAGCAGTTTCTGTAATGTTCAAAAAGGTCTTTCGTTTTTACTCTCAAATCCCAGGTGGAACATTTTTTAAGTGTAACTTGTATATATCAGATATTAACCTGATAAATACTTTTTGAAAACAATCTCTGCATTAGCACTTGGCCCTTGAGTATTTCTCTGGTTTCCTTGGGATTGTTTCCATTCTAATTGTGCTTGGACCTGAAGAAGATAGTAGAAATTCAGTTGAGAACATGCAGCACAAAAAAGAAGAAAGCAAGAAACAAACCAGTGAGTTGCAAAGGTTCAAGATCATTTCGTCCGTTCTCCAATAGGCCTTTATATAGTCAGATACATACATAACCTGTGTGACACATTAAGTAACACAAAGGTTACTCTTATATGTTCTAAATTTCATCATGTCTTTTCTTTCTAAGATGCAAAGCTTTCAAACTCTATTGGAAGGTAAGATGCACTTCTATCACTTCCCATTCTATTCCTAACCACATTGTCTCATTCACTTATTCAGATTATATCTATGCCTCGTCAACAGTTTCTGTGAAGCCAAAATTGTACCAGTCTCTCTCATACAGAATGTCTAACTTTTTATGCACTTCCTATTTTAGGTATGAGGTAAACATGTATAAATCAAGTCCAAATGACAAATAGCTCGTTCCTATTACAGATGAAGTTATTTCTACTTATACGTAGATAGTGAGATTCTTGAACAAAAAGTTATAATCCACCCAAAACATTGGTAAAAGATTTATAAACAATAATAAAATGGCCATACATGGAAGTATTCCTGCTTAAATAACTAGCTAAGAAAATAAACAAGAAAATTTTAGACATCAGCTACTTACCAACCTAGGAAAAAGCATCTGCCTATAACTGCATAATGGTGAGATTGAACAAGCTTAAACATATTAAAAATCAAAATACATGATGTAGAGAAGATTAAAACCTAGCACAGTTAAGGATGATTAAGGATACCTCAACCAGATTTATACTTGATGCCATCTACCAAATAATTCAATTATAAAATGATACTGAAGTAACAATGCCTAAAAGAAAATCAAGGAAAAGAGAGAACCCACACTGGCTTTAGGATCAAAATGATCTCTGTGCAGTGTCTCTCTGCTTTAGATGTATGACATGGTAAATTAATACCTTTAAGCACTCCATCAAAAAAATTTCTCCTAAATTTTAACAAGAATACCATGACACTTTATGTTGATACCAGGTACAAAAAGAACCCCATTAATGAAATTGAAGGAGGTAATTTCAAGGTTGACTAATCCCTACCAGTTGCTCAATACCTGGAAGTTATGATCACTTTCTCCAGTAATCTTTAAGCTTCCTTGGAATTTCTTATCCAGGGAATCTATGTCAGATTTTCCTGAATTTTCCATATCACCTGTCAGAATAATTATAGGAATGGACTGTTCAAGATGCTCATTGAACCATTGTGCAACCACCTCAACGTTTGTGTGCAATGAATCTGCACTTGACAGTTTGAGGATTATGTTAAAATAAAGAAAAAATGAATGTCATGAGAATTTTTAAAGTCTGACATTGCAGAATTATATCCACATATTGAAATACATGAAAATTCCCCGGGATGACAATATGCCTCATAGTCAATATGATGTACTGAGAAAATTAATACCTAGACTAGGTCAATGTATCAAAGCTGTAAATTGAGGAGAAGAAGATAGAAGATGTAAACTGCAAGAAGAAAATTTAGCTCTGTGAAGTCCACGAGGTTTTTAGGAACTAGAATCTGTTTTTCATTTACATTGTCTGGCCTACTCATATAGGTCTTGACTGCACCAAAAAGTTTCAGAGAAAGACAAAATATTCATCATAGATGAAAAGCCCAAAAATATACAGAGCTTGTTGGTTGCAGGGTTGCCTGTCACATGGCGGAGTTAATTCTGCAAAAACTGGATAGTGAATTCACCTCTTCTTTGTCTTCGTGTGGTATAAATGAAATGTTCATCATCAAAATAAAGGTTCCCTCTCCTTTTGTCTGTAAAAATAGATCTGTCACAAACACAAAAGTTGCTCTATTTTCAACAAGAAAAAGATTTTAAATGATTCTCTAGACTACAGACAGTCAGGTTACAGCTAGAATTGCAAGCATCCATGATTGAAAGCATACAATGGTCAATGATCTTTCCACATGCTTTCAATCCTTTAATGAAAACCATGACTAGCATAACGATTTTATGATGCCGCCAAGTTTCAAGAATTTGAGATAGATTTGACCCATGATTAGTTCACGAAATAAGACTCAAGTACTAGAGCAGTTAAAAAATCTCACTATTGTGCAAAGTATTAAGATAAATGGGGTACCAATGTAAGCAAGGGCATATGCAAGGATAATGGAACCAATTGTTTCTCCAATTTAAGTTCTATCTAGATCCAAAAACTAGGCCAAGGAACACTTTCAGCATTGCAATGAACCAATGGTCACACATACTAATCAAACCAGTAAATAATATGGTTTTTATGCTGTTAATTTAAAATTCACAAAACATCTTCATGGTATTAAAACATTCAACGCTACAGAGGTGTGTCTACACATGCCCATGTGATGCAACAACAAGAATCTAACTTCTTTACATGTTCATCATATTTAAGAAAACAAGCTGTCATCGAAGGATTAAAAACTTACCTCAGCTGTCTCCATTGTCGTCCATTAAATCGAGTTTGTGCCTGCCACCACCCCACAATTATAGAAACTAAATTTTCAAATAACTAAAAATAATAAAAAAAGGGGGAATGTTGAGGATATTAAGTAAAACCACTATTAGCCATATGTACATATCCCATGAATGTAACCTATCAACAATCCAAGTATCCATGAGGCTAGACAGTGATATGATACCCAATCATGGCACAATATCGAATCCAGCAGTGGGTGGGTGACCAATGGATCAGTTAATTGCATTTACTTCAGTATGTGAAGTGTTTCTGAATACTGGTGCTAAATAAATTACCTCCTTAGAGCAAAACATGCGTCACTTAGCATTCCTGAGCATCTGAAATAGCATACTATAGTACGTTATGGTAAAAATATTTCCTTCTCTCACAGTCAGTCTTTACAAGTGCATATGAAGTTATGGTAAACTGGACTCATTACGCATATGATACAATATTAACAAGGCATTAGAAAAAAGAATTTGAAATTCTTTTGCTTACCTCCTTCAAGACAGATGAAACAAATATTACACCTGTCAATTGTGGAAAATCCAAAATCTCCCAGAAGTGTTGTATTGTAGATGCATCTGGAATCTACAAACCAAATACAGATTGGTCTAACTGCAGAGGAAGAAGCTAAAAATTGTATATTTCTGATATTGCAGTAGTTTTCTATTTTATTTTTTCTTTTCATTTCTATTTGCTTCTTTTCTTTATTATTTACATTTCTTTTCTGAGTTAAACTTATCAAACAAAATAAAAACAGTAAGCTAATCTAGAGATTTTTCGTATTCAGTTAAATGTAAAACGCAATATGCAGCTCAACATTGAGCCATAAATTCCTACCAGTGTATTGAACTAGGAAACACATTCTCTTTGGTCTAGGTAGAGGGTATGTCTATCTCTTTCCTGCATTACTACCCAGATTTTCGAGTCGATTCTTCTTTATAAGTTAATGCTTGACTACTGCGTTGAGTGAACAAATGTCTCATCCTATATCCTCTAATGACTTGTTTTAGTTTTCATACCATATTTGTCCTTGTTCTCTCACAGCAGCATACAGGGGAAACCCAGTGGATATATATTCTCAAGAGGAAGAACTATATCGTGAAATGATTCTGGTTAATAGTGATGTTTTTCATTAGTAAAAAGAAATTTTGATATTTTATGCCGAATCTTCTGAAAATAAAAGAGGATGATGTTAGATACTCTTTTTTGATAAGCCACAAAACAAGTTACCAAGTAATGTGAAGCATCCAGGGGGAGAGAAGGTGGACCGCGGCAACCATGACTACATATTGGACTCCCGCATGGGATGTCATCTCGTATATAGTGTTCCTGGAGGGTTATGTCCACACTCTTGCTTCTCTTGCTTGTCTTACAACTTCGCACTACCTGCATAGATGCATGAATTGAAAGAAAAAGACTGGCAGTGTCAGTAACGGTGTAAGAACTTGTTGGCCATGTAATAGATATCAAAAAAGTTGAGAATCAAAAAAATATGAGCAGCGTGGCAACCATATGCCATCTAGCTTCAGAATAACGAAATGAAAACATAGAAATAATTTGCACATCATCAACCAGGTACAATGTTTATTTTGTGTTGACAACATCAGAAAACATGTGGGCAATTAGAAAATGCAAGTCTTGTGACTGATAGGTTGAGAATCCTCAACATGATGAAATAATAAGGAAATTATGAAAAAGAACAACTTTTGTACAAATTCAAAGAACTTTTACATGTTCGTATATGTTGTTCTTTCTGCATAAATATTTTCAAGTTTCCTTTGGAAGCATAAAATGATGAGGAGAAGTCACAAACTGTGGTAATGTAACGAAAAATCATTAAAATTCTGTGAGCACTTGTTCTTTCTGAAACTATTTGCATCCAGAAAGTTCAACTTTGACAGCCATCTTAGGTACGTTATTCCAGGCTATATTATTAATATATTCTGCACATAAACCAGGGAAATGACCTGTTTCTTATGTATAAATCACTGTTCCGGAAATTTACTTGAATGATTGGTCAGATTTCATTTTACGCATGAAAGTCGGAAACTTATGAGAAAACTCCAGAAAATTCTGAAGTAGTTCGGTAGAGAATATCTTTTCCAAACGCCAAATTTAAGACCTCAGCAGCATTTTGGTGAATGTGACCAATCTTTTTAGCATTGCTAGTCTATTGAGGACATTCTAGGGGACCAAGTGTACACCATGGCACGGGAAACAGATCAGTCTCCAGAACAAAAAAACATCTTCCTAGCTAGCAAAAGTGAATTTTTGAAGCCAAGATTTATGAGAAAAAAGCGTAAAGCTGCAGGAACAGGTAGGAATTTTAACATCAAGCGTTGTATTTAGTTGTACAGGCTTCATCCGGCCAACATTTCTCTTTATGCGGAAATAGATAAGAAAAGTATATGAAGGAATGCAGTCGAAATATCATATGCTTTTGTCCTAAATTGTTCCTTTTTATAAGTATGTGATGATTTCCAACTTACATAAGAAAAAGTGGTCGGGCAACAACACAGAATCTATTGAATGCATGTTCCTATTCAGCAATTTAAGGTTGTATGCTTCGCGTGCTGCTTTACATGCAGAATACTGTAACCAGATCGAACTTTCATCGCTCTGAAAATCACAAACACGTAGGGATTGCCCGTATCTAGCACATACATCAAAGGCGGTGAAAAACTGGCCGCCGCATACAACGGTGTCTGAGCATCTCGCTCTGCGAATGGACCAAGAAGAAGCAAAGGAAATGGAGAAGGAGGATCGTACCTGTCGAGAAAGCCAGTTCTTGTGGAATCCATGCTGCTCGACAGCAACATCCATTTGCAGGAAATGGAAGAGCTAGCAGGTAGAAACGCAGCAGACTGCGATTACAGTTTTCAAGTTTCCAAATGGTTAATCAAGTTCACTACTCCTTAACCTCTTCGTTAATCCTTGGCAGCTTCACTAATGACGATGCGGAAGATTAGTGCTAATGACGATGTGGAAGATTAGTGCTAATGACGATGTGGAAGATTAGTGCTAATGACGATGTGGAAGATCGGTGCTAATGACGATGTGGAAGATTAGCTAATGATTATTATTGCCTTGCCTTTCGTGTTCTTATTACTGATCTTTTCGTTGCGTCTGATTAGAGTTTTCAAGTTTCCAAATTAGTTAATCGAGTTCACTAGTCGTTAACCTCTTTGTTGATCCTTGACAACTTCACCGATGACGATGTGAAAGGTTAGTGCTAATGATGATGTGGAAGCGGCTGTGATTATTATTCCCTTACCTTTCATGTTCTGATTACTAATCTACTCATTGTGTTTGAGATCGGGTTAAGTTACGGATTGCTTAGGTGTTTGCAATGAGAGGTTGCATGATCTAGTTATGACGATGATTTGTTTGCATTATTCTTGAGATTACATTCGAGTTAATAGAAGAAGACTCTGTTAAGCATATTTGAATGTTAATCAGAGGGTACGAGAAAGAGAACTTGTTTTCAAAGTTTCCAAATAGCTAACCAGGCTCATTTGTCCTTCACCTCTTCTTTAATCCTCAACAACTCACCAATGATGACGCGGGAAGAAGCTCTTATTATGCCTTACCTTTCCTGTTTCGATTATTTATCTATTCGTTATGTCTCGATCATTAAGTTACTAGTCGATTATGTAGTGCAACGAGAGCATGTGTGACCTAGTTACAACGATGATCATTTGCATCGTTGTCGAAGTTACGTTCTGGTCAAGGGAAGAAGCCCTAGGTTCCAGGCGTTATGCCCTAGAGGTTGGAAATACGCTGCATACGTACTATACGCGCACGGTATGCTAAGTATGCAACGACATTGGTAGGCCCATACTACATATTGATACGTACATACTCAAATACACACGAATACGTACATACTCAAATACACACGAATACGTACATACTCAAATACCCACGGATACGTACATACTCAAACACACACGGATACGTACATACTCAAATACACATGAATACGTACATACTAAAAAACACACGGATACGTACATACTAGAATATACAAGGATACGTACATGCTGGAATACACACGGACACGTACCTACTCAAGGACATACGGATACGTACATACTCAAATACACACTGACACGTACATGCTGGAATACACACGGATACGTACATGATCAAATACACACGGATACGTACATACTCAAATGCACACGAATACGTACATACTAAAAACCACACGGATGCGTACATACTCCAATACACACGGATACGTACATACTCAAATACACACGGATACGTACATACTCAAATACACACGGATACGTACATACTTAAATACACACGGATACGTACATGCTCGAATACACACGGACATGTACATACTTAAAGACAAACGGATGCGTACATACTCAAATACACACTGACACGTACATGCTGGAATACACACGGATACGTACATGCTCAAATACGCACGGATACTTACATGCTCAAATACACACACGGATACGTACATGCTGGAATACACACGGATACGTACATGCTGGAATACACACGGATACGTACATGCTCAAATACACACACGGATACGTACATGCTCAAATACACACGGATACGTACATGCTCAAATACACACACGGATACGTACATGCTCAAATACACACACGGATACGTACATGCTCAAATACACACGGATACTGTACATGCTCAAATACACACGGATACGTACATGCTCAAATACACACGGATACGTACATGCTCAAATACACACACGGATACGTATATGCTCAAATACACACGGATACGGGCATGCTGGAATACACACGGATACGGACAGGCTCGAATACATACGGATACGGACATGGTCGAATACATACGGATACGTACATACACATGTACACGCATACATACAGTGAACGACGGCTTCTCTGCGGGGCGAGCGATGGGGAAAGACTCCAAGGCGAAGGCAGCTAGCGGCGGCGGCGGCAGCAAAGGGAAGAAGCCTGCCGGCGATGGCAATGCTGAGGGCGCATCCAAAGGCAAAGGCAAAGGATCCAAGGGCGGCGCTTCAGAGGAGCTCCGCACCTGCACCTACGTCAAAGGTACTTCTTCACCCTCCCCCTCGTTTCTCTTCTGCTTCCTCATCCTCGGTAGCAGGACAGCTCCCGTGCTCATTATGATCATAGCTTCCTCCGTGCCACGAGAAAGGAGGAAAGGAAGGAAGGGAAAGGAAAGAAAAAGAACCGAAAACGAAAAATGTCAGCCTTTTACTTACGGCGAGTCTGTCTCAGGAATCTGTTCGGAGAGTGAGGAAGAGCGTGCTTGAAGACCGAGTCTTTGTGTCTGTAGGAGAGATTAAAACTGGCTTAGTGTTCTCTTTGATTTGTTTTTTGCCCTGCCAAAGACACATACTCTGAACAAAAAAATGGAAGACGGGAGGTTAGAATTGCTCTGCAAGACAGACCACACAACCAGCGTGCTTGTAATCCAATTATTCATAACATATGCATTTGGATACATCTTTCACGTGATGGTGGGCTACTATAAACCCACCGCATTCAACGGACACAGATGTTTTACCATTCTCATTTTAGAAGTACTATCCATTCAGAGAAATGCAAAAAGTTTAAAGTTATATAAACCAATCGTTATATTGCTGTATATTTTATGGGGAATAACCTAATATCAAGCTAATTACGTGCTGCTGATTTGATGATCACTCATATACATGCGTCAGAATTCTTCCCCAGTATCCCGTATCAAACCGTATCAAAGATATTTACATTATGCATCAAGTTTTTACGAGTCGTTGAGCTTCCTCCATATTTTGTTTCATGGTGTTTTATGCTGAAGAGCAGTTTTAGTGATGGAAAACAAATGACTTGCCTCTTTCTTCTCTTTCATTCAATAGCAAGACACATTTTATGTGAAAAGCAAGGAAAAATAAACGAAGTATACAAAAAGCTACAAGATGGATGGCTAGATAACGGCGACAAAGTACCTCCAGCAGAGTTTGCAAAGGTACTACTAAACTATAATCCAAGCATTATCATAACTCTTATCATGTCGAGTTCATACCATAGCTATAAGATAACAGAAATATATGGTAACATGTTTCAGAGGCCTAATTGGGGTGTGATGAGGCTGAATGGGATATTACATCTTTCAATGTGTTCCATGTTTGAGAAAAACAGCATAAATATGACAAAATGAACAAAGCTGCCGAGGTAAACAGAATTTGGTTTTGCCTGGCACTTGAACGTTTTACACTAAGATATCTCGTTCAAAGTATCTTTGATTCGGGTCCATATAAGAACAAGATGCTCTGAATCAAGTGAAGTGCCTTTGATATTGTAGGAGAAAGATCAATGATATACAGCAGAGTTCGAGGTGGTCCGCGCAAGAGTACAATAGCTAGAGAGAATGTGGGAGGGTGATTCAATGTAGTTCAGTTGGTAAGGTTTCCTAGTACAGAAGAAATCTGAAGTGCAGTGTAATTGGTGGTTGTAAGATTTGAGATTGAGTTGGTAGAAAGGTTGGGTAGTGCAGTATTTGGCTTACCACTAGGATATGGTCCAAAACGAGAAAATCAAAGAGGGAGTTAATGTTTCTACTCTGCAGAAAAATAGTGTGACCTACTTACTGGTCACTTGGTTGTGATTTCCTGTAAGTTGTTTTGCACTAGTAACGTAGTGTGTTTATTAAATGTATTCTTTGAATAACTCTACAAAAGCAAGAACAAGAGCAAGTGAGCTGAAGTGAGGGAGTTTTTGGTTTGCAGTTGGCAGCAGAATATTCTGAATGTCCGTCTGGCAAGAAAGGTGGAGATTTAGGGTGGTTCCCACGTGGGAAAATGGCAGGACCTTTTCAAGAGGTTGCATTTTCTACAGTGGTGGGTGCTTGTACCGCACCATTCAAATCAACGTAAGTAATTTACAATCTGTGCATGGAAGCTCGTGTGCAGATGTTAATTGTGGACTTCCTTCGTTAATATCATCATGGTCTATTTCCTTTTAGAATAACCATTGTCACTCCATCCCTAATATTACATGCCTGACTCCAAACACCTCAGTGGTATCTATTGTCGATGTATTTATTAGCATCGACTTTGATGGAATTGGCAATGTATTCATCAATGTGTTTTCTACAGTATTCATCAATGAAATACATGAGTAGCTCAATTGACATCAGAACCATAAGGTTCTAACGGGCATTGCATCATCACATTTATACCCATTCCTTGTCTCTTCAATCTTCTGCAGGCGTTGATTGTGGATATAGCTTGTTTATAGCTTCACGACATATTTTCTTTGGAAATAGCTGTTAGCACCGATCACAAATATTTACATGCCTGACTGCAAACACCATAGATTTATATTTAGTGATTTCTTTATAAGTGCCGCCGTTAATTGGAATTGGTTTTGTAAAACCATTTGTGTGAAAAGAAACAAGTTTGGAAGATTTAACATCTAAGTAATGAACCTCTATGCATAGACACGGGCATATTTTATAGTATATTTAAATATTAGATGCATCAATAATAAATGGATTTATATCTCAAGTTCACGAGGTTCCTAGGCACATACTTTACCACTGCATCATCACATTCACACACATGTGCTTTACCTCTAATCTTTTGTGGATACCTATGATTTTACATTCTGCTCTATGAGCTACATGCTTATTATCTTATCATAGGAAATATGTTCGTATATTGTAGATTATGGTTCTGAAATCAATGTGGAGTATTTGGCTGTGCCAAATTTATCCGTCAGACTTATTTTAAGATATGTACTTGATTTTTTTCAGGCATGGATACCACATCATCTTGGCAGAAGGCAGGAAGAATTGAGTTAAGCAACTGATTTGCAGAACCAGTCCGTGGCCTTATGTGCTTGTGCTACAAACCTAATATTCTGCTGCATGTATGTGGGTATGAGACGAAACTAGTATCTTGAATCAATGAGAATATCATAAATACAACATGGGTCTTATTGTTTATTGGAACGCAAACTCACCATTTCTTACATCTAATCTAGGCAATATGGTGGCATTTCTTCATTCAACGTTTGTCGAGTGCATTCTTTCATTAATTGTCCGACCACCTTGTTGTTTTAATTTTTTCGGCATTTCGTGGTTCCTTAATATGATAATACGACTTCTTGTTCTGTCGTGTCTTGCTGCGAAATTTTATTTTTATCGGCATTCTGTGGTCCCTTAATACGATAATATGACTTCTTTGTTCTGTTGTGTCTCACTGCGAAACATAAAGTGTTTCTTCTTCTTCTTCTTCGTATAAAGAAGGAAATGTCAAATTTCAATAGAGAGGAAGTACTAATAGTGCTGAATGCTTCGATTCATGAAGGCAACACTAAATTATGAGGGCAAAAGTATTATTCCTTTGAGGTGTTTTGATCTTTAAAGTTGTGAATGGTCTCCTTGTTCATCGCTATGGCACGTAACAAAAGAAGTTGTATGAAAACAAAAAGTCTCATCAAAATTGCGTCATAAACGGAAATGTTTGCATAGTTCAAGATAGTTACAAGTCCAAGAGCTTTGGCATGACTGATTCAATAGATGGAGGACGATGAGAATGACGAAGAATGATTGGTAGGCTGTTAACAGTCTTGTTTGACATATGATTGGAGATGGAAGTAGTTGCAGATGCATTTTGTTCATTGTTGCTCCAGTAGATTTGATCCTCGAGCCAAATCTCGTCGAGATCGAGGGAATGTTTGTACGACATATCGTTTACTTGCCATCAGGGCAAGCTAATTCAAGGAAGAGGTGAATTCGAATAGTGACATTCCAGAATCCGGCGATGATGGGGTATCTGATGTCCTCTCACATTGGAGTTTAGGATTCAGAAGCCGCGTTTGGAGACGGGGATTCAAAAGAAACAGGTCAGTTCAGACTTTGAACTTGCAACGAAGGCATGCAGGAAAAAACGTGGTTTCGTCGTGAAGAATGCAAGGGACTTCGAAATGTGGTTTCCAAATAACAGGGCCCAGATGCCGCCGCAAGATCAAACCAAAGTTTTATACTCCACCATCTCGATCAACCAATAACATCATCATCCCCATTAAATTCATATCATCGTCATGGGCTAAAAAGAAACAAGCCTTGCGGATTAAACCAAGGAGTGCCCCTCATCGTAATGCGACAACCTACGTAACAGAATGGTGAACTAGCCCTAGGCTAGCTGATAATCATACAATAACTTACCGTAATATCACCGATTATGAGCTAAGATAGCTATCGTAATATCGCCGATTACGAGCGAAAACAACTATCATAATATCGCCGATTACGAGCTAAAACAGTCCGAATCGCCTCCCTTCCAGCTGTAATAGATTCCTAAATCTACTAGGCGATTAACGCTGCATGTGTGCTGAATTCACCACTAATCCCTTCACTAATTAGCACTGGCCCAGGCCTTATTAGGAGAGATTTGTTTTTTGAAAAGGCCAAAAACAGAAGAAGAAGAAGAAGAAGAAGAAGAGCAGAAATGGTTATGGGCTACACACAGGTTTATTTCTTGTCATGTTACTCAAGGTATCTGGATAGTCATATCACAGTTGTGGGAGTCATTAAC
>JBBBWG010031587.1:16204-41159 GCA_037176905.1 Azolla pinnata | reverse complement strand
TCTAGAGTAATTCGTGGCTTGGTACGAGAAAGATAGAGGTCAAGGACAACATAGAATATGCAGAGTATCTGAAGCTGTCCTGAATTTTTTGATATATTTTGGAGCAAGTTTTTCGAAAGATTGATTTATTTGCATGTGTTGTAGAAAACTAAAGTAACAAACCTTCTACGACAATTCGTGGCTTGGTACGAGAAAGGTTGGAGGCCAAGGGCCATGAGACTAACATAGAATCCGGAGAGTATGTGAAGCTATCCTAAATTTTTTGATATATTTTTGGACAGGTTTTTTTGCAAGATTTATTTCTTCGCACGCGTTATAGAAAACCGAAGTAACAAACCTTCTAGCATAATTCATGGCTTGGTGCAAGAAAGTCTCGGAGGTCAAGGACCATCCTATGGCCCAAGAGAGAAAAACATAGAATATATATGGAGAGTATCTAAAGCTATCCTAAAATGTTTTTTTGATATATTTGGGACAGGTTTCTCGAAAGATTTATTCACATATGTTGCGGAAAACTAACCGAAGCGACAAACTAATTCACGGCTTGGTACAAGAAAGATCAGAGGTGAAGGACCATAATCATCCTTTGACGCAAAGACAAAAACAGAAATATTATGGAGAGTACGTTGAAGCGATCCCGAAGTTTCCCCCCCCCTCCCCCCCCCCCCCGGGGATATGTTTTGGGATGGATTTTTCTGATTGAGAGAGCTACGGAGCGCGTTTGAGTGAAGAGAGTTAGTGAGGGTTTATGTTGTTACAGTTTGTTAGGGTGAAACCCTAAACCCTAAACCCTAAACCCTAAACCCTAACCCCTAACCCCTAAAACCCTAACCCCTAAAACCCTAAACCCTAACCCCTAAACCCTAAACCCTAAACCCTAAACCCTTTGAGTAAAGAGAGTCAGTTAGGGTTTATGATTTGATAGTTTGTTAGGGTGATACCCGCCGGGGAAGGCGCGCGCGAGGTTGTCGCCGATGGAGATGCAGTAGCCCACGAGGCTGCCCGCGAGCTCGAGGTAGAAGAAGAACTCGATGCAGGTGCCGGCGCGGCGGCCGAGCGCGAGCTCCGCGAGCTCCTGGTACGTAGCGGCGCCCGTGCGCCGCTGGCACCGCGCCATGAGCACCGCCGCGTACGCGTACATGGCCGCGATCGCGAGCGCGATGCCCGCGCCGAGCCAGCCCGAGTGCGCGATCGCGTACGGCGACGACAGCACCCCCAGCCCTGCGCCATCCGTTCGTTCAGTCGGTTTCGCCGCGATCCCGAATCGGGAATCGGAATCGGAATCGGAAATCGGAATCGGAATTGGGCATTGGAATCGGAAATCGGAATCGGGAATCGGAATCGGGAATCGGCAATCGGAAATCGGAAATCGGAAATCGGAAATCGGAATCGGATATGATCCTCGGCCCGCTGACCACACATAGATTGTAACCTTCGCATTCGCCGGAAATATCGAACCCTAGTGATGTACGAGATGCGTATCGACAGAATTTATTTGTTTGTTTTTGCTTGCGCCGAAGCTCGGTGTTCGCTTTCTTTTTCTTACGATCCACCAGAAAGCGCCTAACAAAATTATAAACTACATTTCGACGCCTGCTTGAAACGAAAAGAAAGTTGCACAGCTCGACTCCTGATCTTACCTTCCGCTGGAAATTAGCATTCGGTTAATTCCGCTAGTACCGGTCTTATTCGTAATCGCTTCTCGCTAATTGATCTTAATCGATTCTCTTATTATGTTCGGTTAACAAAAGTTGCTGCTTCTTAGAATCTGATTGATCGATTAACGCGTTACTTTGATATTAATCGAATAATTGAGCATCAATCCATTATAATTTTATGTTAATCGAGCACACAATTAATTAATTTGCTATTAATAAATCAATCACGCGTAAAATTTTAGAACCATGCGTTAATTCGTTATTTATAATTTTGGTAGGCGTTAAAATGTAATTTATAATTTTGGTAGGCGTTTATCGGTAATTTTTCCTTTTCTGTTTTACTGTATTGAAGAGTTTATTCTAGACAACAAATGGCTTGCATTCTTACTTCAATGTCCTTTTTAATGCTCAAATAATACTTTTATATTCGAATACGAATGCACGAAATCTGTGTTTTCAGAGCCTAAAATCTGTGCATACAAGCCATCCATGACTTTGATGAACTCTTGAACTTTTTTGCGGGGATTATTTTGGTTCGAACCTACTACAGAATCTGCAAATTTGGGGAGAAGAAAAAGAAGGAGAAAGATACGTTATGTAGGAAACGAAACACGTACTCACGCCACCTTACGTCAACCGACTCTCTCTCTCTCTCTCTCTATCCCTCTTCTTCTTCTTGGAGTCGGTTGCTTGTCTCTCCGTCACTTGTTTCGCCTCGATTAAAGAAGAGGTATTAGATTGAGGTGGGCTAACCAAGCAGCAAGTTTATACCATCAGGTGCTCCTCCAGTGCCCGTGTTTGAGGAGCCTTATATGTATGTGTTTGGTCTTTATGCATGGAGCAAAGTGTGCCATCTTGGTAAATCGATCGAAACGAAGCATGACCAAAAAACACAAGAGCCGAGGTTGCGGGGGGTTTATTTTAGTTTAGTTTATTTTATTTTTACCTAGCAGGAGGCTGGTGCAGTTGAACGCAGCCTGGAGAAATGTGGAGTTGGACTCGGACTTGATGGCCTTGAGGTCGGAGGCATCGACGCGCAAGGCCTTGAGGTCGGAGGCATCGTCGCCGGGCTCGCAGGGCAAGTTCACGACATGGAGGCCGCAGTCGAAGGGCTTCTTCAACGAAGCAGGATCGGCAGAAGCAGAATCAGCAGAAGCAGCAGAGTCCGATGCGGGCAAGCTCATCGCATCTGCAGGAGCCATCTGATCTGGCAAAGACGAGAGCAGCAGAGTTTTTGTTGGCAAGAGGGGGGCGATAAAAATGAGATCCTCTGTCAGGAGAGAGTGCTCTCGAAGAGGGTTCTTGTCACGGACAGATACAGAAGAATGCAGACAAGGGCTAACTAGTGCTTGCCAGCCCTCTTGCTCTTTATACCCCTCTCCCCCAACTCTTCGGCGCTCTGGCTCTCTCTCTGGCTGCCTTATATCCTCTTAATCTCTCTCTCTCTCTCTCTCTCTCTCTCTCTCTCTCTCTCTCTCTCTCTCGCTTTCGATGACATCCCTACGCATTTGAAATGCGAGATATCGTGCTTTAAAACTGTTCCTGCTCTAGATATACAGAGACCGATTTGCCCAAGATACTGCGCAGATAAGAGACAAATAGAAAAAGAGAGAGAGAGAGAGTGTGTGTGTGTGTGTCTGTGTGTGTGAGAGAGAAATGAAAAGGCAAATGCAGCAGCCAACCTTGTAACGTATAACAACCCCCCGCCAGCCAGAGCGAGGCGAGGTCGTTATAAGACTAGCGAAGCTCTTTTGGCCCACTAAATTTGGCGCCTTTTCATGTAACTCTCTTTCACACACACACACACACACACACACACACACATTGGAAATTTCCATGAACAAACTCTTCTCTGTGGAGAGGGCCTTTGTTCAGTGTATGCATGTACTGTATCTGTCTGTATCTGTCTCCGAGTCTGTCTCTGTATTAAGCGGAGGGGGGGCCCCATCCATCCCCCCTTCTAATTCCTTGGATCCTCCATAATAGGAGGAGGAGGAGGAGGAGGAGGAGTAAGTGGGCATATATATACATATCTCGAATATTTTTTTTGCCCTTTCGATGATCCCCAGTAAGAGTCTCTGGCACGGGAGCAGTGCCCTCTGCGGAGACTCTGCTTCGTACTCTACAGTTAGTGTGCCCACTCCCATTTCGTTCCACGAGCTGAGGCGCGCAGAATCTTCAAAGATCCCTCTTTGCACCTTCATCGGATTCCTTCCGACAAAAAAAAAACCAAAAAAAAAAAAAAAAAAAACCCCCAACAAAACTCCCCCCCCCTCTCTCATGATGGATGCGATCGCCATTCGCGCCCAAATCTCATCATCCAGACCTTTCACACCACTTCCTGATCAAATCTTATATATATATATTTTGCCGAACCTTTCTCGTCTGTTGATGGAAGCAAGAGATCGCGGATACAGTCGGAGTTGGAAATGACCTCTAAGCCAATCTCTCATCTGCATTGTGTGTGTGTGTGTGTGTGTATGTGTGTGTGTGTGTATGTGTGTCAGGGATGATGGTTTACCCCACCAACTCCTCCATCCAGTAAGTGAGTGGGGGGGATCGAGAGCACGAGCAAAGAGTAGCGAGAGTGGGTTCAATGATCGCGGAGCCGAACGCTTCTTGCCGTCTGAGTTTCGGGCCAGTGCGAAATTCGTTTACGTGACGGATCTCTCTGGTCGAAGAATGCGAAATCATATACATGCATGTCCCTATTGTTGTTGCGACAGAGAGGCCCCTTGTCGAAAACAGATTCGACGATTTCGAAGACCATCGAAAGAAACCAATAATCGAGAGTGCGATTGCTTGCTGTGCTTAAGTAGAGCTATATTACTCGGTGGACAAACCGAAACGGGAGCCGCCGATCTCTGTTCTGCAAATGGCACCCAGATGTCTGTGGCTATGTCGACAAACGTTAGTGGGCTTGGCGGATCCAACATTCGCTCATTCGGAGCACTCAATAAAGTAGCCCCAACGAAAGCATCATCATCGCCCATGATCCGGGGGGGGGCTCTTTAGCTCAAATCGTGCGTTTTTGAACGATCCGATGTTCTCGAATAATATAATGGAATCCACAATCGGGCGGGGACGATTAAATTTAATGCCTATCCACACTGTTTGCTGCATTGCCCCAATCCACGATCCGCAGTTGATGGCGATGGTTGATCGGGCACGGGGAAAAAGATGCGGTTACTGGCGCATGCACAATCTCCGTTCCAGATAGGTGGCCTGTGATGCTAGGCTTTCCTCTTCTTCTTCCGCTTCTTCTTGTGCTTTTTTGGTTAGATTTCCAGTATCGCGAGGAAACGATATTTTGGTGTTTGCGTAATCCTCGTTTATCAGCTGTATCATGTACTGCGGGGGGATGACAGTTTTATGAGTCGTGTCTGTAGCCATTTCAGTGTTTCGCTTTGTTCGCCGCTCCAAGTATATTTCTATGGCAATTAACGTGCGTATGTTGATTTAATTGCTCGTGTATAATGCCGCCCAATCACACGCTATCATGTTGCAACCCCGGCATATCATAGAACATAGCAGCTGCGATCCTTGTAGATCACTCCACACCGTCGAAGTAGATCGGGAAACCTGTCGAGACATTCGATGATTGTGCACGGATTACAGCTCGCTAGATCCACGATTAGATTGGTGTGTATGTGTGACACTCGAGGAGGAAGATCGTGTCAGATTCGTTTACGTGTCGGATGATCGTGTAGTGTCATTAATCAGGAAAGAAATTGTAAGCAGGTGATCGATACGATTTTGTCGAGTGTGTCAACAATGTTTTGCTTTTGTTCTTTCTTGGAACACAGATCCTTCCATTAGTTAAGAAAAATTTACAAGCGAAGAACATCTAGATTTCAGATCGAAATACAAAAACAAAAAAAAAAAACCGACATACAGCAACAATGCAAGTTGATTATAGAAAAACTTGTTGTGCACAAAGATCAATCCTCGGACCGCAACGTATCCATGATATTCACGTGTAACCACCTTGAAGATTAATAGAAGTTGTCTACAACTCTCCCATACCTAAGACGGAACAATATATAATCACATGATAAGATTAAGCATCTGCAAGAACATTTCAAAACCAATGTGGTCCAAATCAAGCTATTGAAAAAGAAGAATTTAATCGAAGTCAATGGGGCCAAAATCCATCCGGGAACAACATAATTCCATTTTAACCCCTGTGGCATCTCTGTATACCTTTGTAAGCATTAACAAGGTTGTCAATGTTATAAGTTTCACTAGGCATGTAGTACGTAAACACAATCACGGACAAAGTAATTTGTTGAAATGCTTGTGTAAGTTAAATGCAAACTTTGTCACTGCTCCCATTAACTTTGCTCCGGTGTTTTTGAGAGCTGCTGGTCAAACACACTGCACTCGTTAGCCAAAAACTTACATCCATAGTAGTACAAGATTCTATGTTTGATCGTTCATGTTTTAGCCAAATTCCAAGAGCTTTTGCCCCTCCATAGTATTACTCGAAGAGAGCTCGGGGATTTCTTGACTTTTGCAATCTCACCCTCAAAGCACCTAACTTAATAGTAGACTTTAAACCAGTCGACGTGTGGTCACATCTGCTGCTCATCTGGAAGATGATCTGATTACTATGAGTGTGAAATAGCCACACCAGCTTGTAGATGATGATGAAACCACGATATTTTTGACAAAAGCAAGAGACAGATATCATAAAGATAAGTTCCAAACCCTCGACCTTCTCTACAGAGTCAATTAGTCTAACCGATTGATCAAAGATAGAATCAATATATAAATATCAATACATACAAATTTAATATCTATTTGTGACGTTATATCTTAATTTTATGTTTGATCTATTGGCTAGACTAATTGACAATATAAATAAGATCAGGGGTTTGAAACTCATCTTTATGATGATTAGTGGTGACTCATGTATTGGATTCACTCAAGCTTTGGCTTCCATTGCTGCCACAACCATTTCCACTTACCCAAGTAGCAATTTGCCATTTACTAGATGCAAATTGTGTCAGATCATCGGCTAAACGCCTGTCTACTGCGAAGACTAGACGAACCAAGTAAACGCTACAGTCGACGAATCAGAAAGCTTTTTGACACTACGTCTTGAGATTGGATTACTATTGCTGATGCAGATGGGAAGGCATATGATTTCTTCTTCAGGAATCCAAAGGTGTTTTTTGCTCTCTCTCGGGGCCATTTTAGGAAATACGGATAAGGGTATACGGTGGAAATACTGCAAAGCGTATTCCGTAGGAATACGGAGAAAGGGCATTTTGGGAAATACGAAACATTGAAGAAGAAGAAGAAGAAGAAGAAGAAGAAGAAGACGACGACGACGAAGAAGACGAGGAAGAACAAAGGAGAGCTCGGCGATGGCGGACCTTCCGCTCAAGGACGAACCCCTCCCTCCTTCCCTCCTTTCTCGCAAGCAGAGACGGAAGCTCGAAAAGAAAGAGAAGCGCCGGCTGATCAGGCAGGCTGCTGCGAACGAGGCCCGGCTCGAGGCCGAACGGCTCCTCCGCGACCCCGTCCGTCTCCAGGAAGAAGCCGAAGCCCTGGAGGAGGAGCGGATCGAGAGAGAGATCCAGGAAAAGCTGTGGCTCGAGCGGGAGCAGAAGGCGCAAGAAGACGCGGCGAAGAAGAGGGAAGAAGAGGAACGGCGAAGGAAGGAAGAAGAGGAGGAGTGGATCTATGTGGATGACGATGGTCCTTCAGAGATCATATGGGAAGGGAATGAGATCATTGTTCGGAAAAAGAAGGTTAGAGTGAGGAGAAGTGAGTATCAGGAAAGAACCGTGTCTGTCAAGGTATGTCTATTCAGGAAACTGGGAGGAAATAAATATATTGTGTTGAATATGTTACGCTCGAATTTTCAAGCATGAGATAATAGGAAATTGGGTGAAGATTCTACAAATTTACTAGAATGTGTATAAGCTCGCTTTTTGGTGGATTTATGATTCTTTACGAATCCTTTCCTTCACCATGTCGCAGTTGCATGCACAACAGGACGAAATTAGGAGAAAAACTGTAGTTTGCTTTGAATTTAGTGTCTGAACGTTGGCATCAAAGAACACGAAATTGGTCAAATAAACCACAAATTACCACGAATTTAGTAGAAAATGTATGATTCTGTCTTGTTTCATTCCATTTGTCAGTAATTTCAGCTAGCAGGCGTCGAAATTGAACCATTTCCAAGTGTTGGAAATTGAGTGAAAGTACTTCAGTTGGAGTTTTAATTGGAAAATTAAAATACATTTGCTGTTTTCTGTCACTACTGGATAT
The DNA here is from genome assembly GCA_037176905.1 of Azolla pinnata. NCBI lineage: Eukaryota > Viridiplantae > Streptophyta > Polypodiopsida > Salviniales > Salviniaceae > Azolla > Azolla pinnata. The sequence goes on along the minus strand of JBBBWG010031587.1, from coordinate 33,219 downwards.
TTGGGACCAAAAATTCAAGCATTGCACATGTATTGAGCGGAAAATCTCGGAATTTAGTGTCTGGAAGTTAGCACCAAACACGAATTTGGTCGAACATACCATGAATCTACTATGAATTCAGTAGGAAGTGTATAATTCTGTCTGGTTTATTTTCATTTCTAAGTATTTTTTAGTTAGCAGTCTTCAAAATTCAACCGTTGCTTTCAGCTGAGTGTTCAAACAGGAGAAAATTAGGTGGAAGCACTTGTCGAGGAATTTCAATTGAAAACTTTAAGTACTTTTGCTGTTTTCTGTCAGTACTGAATATTTGGAACCAAAAGTTCAAGCATTTCACATGTGATGGGTAGAAAGTGCTCAGAATCTAATGCCTGAAATTTTGAGTCAAACAACATGAAATTGGTGGAACATACTACAAATTTACGATGAATTCAGCAGGCAATGTATAATTCCCTCTGGTTTCTTTTCATAAGTATTTTCAACCAGCAACCTTCAAAATTTAACCATTCCTTTCAGCTGAGTGCTTTAACAGGCGGAAATTGAGTGGAAGTACTTTTACAGGAATCTCAATTGAAAAATTTTAAAACAGCTTTGCTGGCATTTATTACCGGTGTGAATGTTTTGAACCTAAATTTCGAACTTTTCACATGTATCGAGTAGAAAAAATTAAATATGTTTTCTGGATTTTTACTTTATTGATAATTGTTCTAATTGGGAAGTGCCAAAGTTCTGGCATTTTGAGTTGACTCTTGTTTGAGACTTCCGCAAATTTGTTGATTGAAGGATGGTTCTATTCAAGATGATCGGCCAGTATCAAATCCTTTGGCTCCAACAAACATTTTTCACAATCATGAGTGTGGTGTTTTGAACTCGTTGCCTTCACAAGCTACCACATTTGAAGAACAAAAGAAATTGGTCCGATCAAACCCCCTAGCTTCCATTGAACAAACTCCAAATTTTGGTACAGAGCAGGTAAGCCATGTACTCATTCAATTATTTGTATCATGCCAAGTATTCACATTATTGATAGATGTATATATTGATCAATACCAAAAATTTTAAGGGAGGTGCATTTTCTTGCAAGATCAGAATTTGCCTTTCATCAAGCTGCGGCTGTTTATTCTGTAAAAACATAGAGGAGCAAAGCTCTTTGCAACAATTGGAACCGTCTACTTGACTTGTCTGTATAGTGCCAAGTATTCGGACTACTATATGTACATATAGATCAATACCAATTTAGTAAGGGAGGTGCATCTCTTGCAAGATCAGAATTTGGCTTTAATCAAAGTTGCGACTATTTATACTGCAAAAACGTTCAGGAGCAAAACTCTTTGCAATGATTGGGCCTTCTAACTGTTGTGTGTGCATGTAAAAATGTGTAATTTCTGTAGGTCCGTAAATTAAGAATGGTGATATTAATGCCATCTTCATAACCCCCTCATTTTCCATTTCAGAAGACCTGAGTTAAGTTAGCACAAGATTTTTATTAATGTTTTCTCATCTATTTTCCAGGATAAAACCCATTGTCCATTTCACATCAAAACTGGAGTTTGCCGATTTGGAGTCAGCTGTAGCAGGGTGCATGTGTATCCAGACAAATCTTGTACTTTACTTATCAAGAACATGTATAATGGTCCTGGGTTACCGCTGGATCATGATGAAGGGCTGGAGGTCTGTCATAGCTTTTTAGTCCTGTCAATTTTTAATCTAATAAGTGAATAATTCAGTGTTACATCATCTGGCTCTGATGTTACTTCACCATAAAGAAGTATCACTTTAGGACTTTTTTCCTTTAACAATAACATCAGATGCACACGTTCAACAACACTTTCATCGAAGGCTTGCAGTTATGGCTGGGGAGAAATAAGACAGACTCTGTTAATGTCGTATCCTGATTATTTTGCCTTGGCTCAAATTTTGTGCAAGTGTTTGTGCTATATAACCTTGATAGTTCAAGTAAGGATTGAAGAAACAGATTTGTGTTTATCAGCGAATGGTGATATCCTTAATTCTTTTGGGTACATTAGTTTTTAACTTTTGGTGAACACCGTAAAGGCCTGACCTTTGTTCTTCCACCAAGACCACATTCAAGATTAAAATTTCATTCTCTTATTCTCAGGTTTGCTCTTTCTTTCAATCATTAAAGATTAAATATTATATTGCTATTTCTTGTGGTATTGGTGATGAGAGTAAAGATGACATGGAGTTTTGGCGCATGGTAAAGTTGATAGTTCTGCACAGCTTGACCGATACATTCTAGAGTGACGACTGGAGTCCATGCTTGGATTTTCTCTGCCAATTTTTAAAATTTTTCTTTTCTACTTTCCTCTCTCTTTTGGTCCATGTTCATAGCTAGGGCGAGAATTCAATGGGTGAGATTCCATCTCGTTTTTGAAAAATAAGTTGGTTTTACTTGGTTTTAAGAGGTTTTCAGAGGACACCAGAGTGTATTTTGCTCAATGCCTACTTCCACAATGCCATTTAGTTTATCAGTGCATTAGATGAGATTTGAGCTAGCTCTCCTCTTTTCTCTTTGAACTGTCCATTTCATGCAAAGAATATTTTCTGTGTCCCATTCCCTGATGTCATCCTCATGCATACATGAATAATGTATGCTCGTTCTCCATTTCCCTATCAAATTGTTGCTACCTTGTCTTTGTAGTTTGTTTCTGAAGCTGATCACTAGCTTGTCTTTGGTTTTGATTCTCCAGTCACAATTTTACCTTCTTCCAATGCTTGATGTCAAGTGATTTCTTATTTTTTTGTTAATCTCTCGTCACTTAATGTGAGATATGGTGCACTTGAGGATGTCTGGGGGAAGTAAATATGCTGAAATCAGGAAATCAAACTATGATGCTTCAGGGCATCGTATGACCCTCATCTATAGTGATGCTTTTATCATCTATACTGCGGCTTTCAGGTCACGGATGAAGGTTCAGATGAGATCCCCAAAATTTGCACTCCATAAAAAATCTTATGACTATCAAGAGTATCAAATAGCTGCAACTTAGTACATGGCTCATGAGACCGGTTTTGTTTTGGAAACTTCCTAGTAAGTCAATCCTGTGCAGATCCTCTCATGAAGAAGATTGGTCCTTCGAACATCACTCTTCTATCCACCAAGATGCAATATTGAAGCATTGTATCCTTGTGTTCCAAGTGTTTCACACAGAGTCTCAAGCATGTTTAATATCTCCTTCATTGTACCTGATAGTGAAGTGAGAGTAGCAGTAATGGATCTGAAAGAGGTGGATGCCATGTGCAGAATCTTGGTCCAATATGCATCAACTTTCTGAGAAGTTGTTGGAGATTGCCCCCATTGAGGAATTAGTACATCTGTCCCATTTATACACCATCAGTTTTCCTGATGCAAATGTGCTGAGGGTGTGTTATGTATCATATGGAGGTAGACCAAATGGCGTGGTTGAGAGTTTTTAGGTAGTATGTGTTACCTATCTCATTTTGTGTCCTATCAATCAAAGTCATCTGGATTATGGTTGAGGTCATAGTTGACTTTTGTATCTTGACATCTTAATCATGTCTCTGCATTATCAACTTTTTCACTGTCTTTACAAGAACCTTCCTCCATTATGAATGTCTCTATAGCTTTCCTCTTGCTTACTGTTTATAAATGCGAACTTGCACTCTATCTGGGTCGAGTGCTGCCATCATAGAAAATGCCGCTGTCTCCTTGTTGGTGTCCTTCAACAAGGTGAAATATAGCTATATGTGTCTTATTGACCTTTACAATCAACCTTTTCTCTATTTACTGGTTCCATCATTCAATATTGTTGAACACCTATTCGTTTATTGCTACTTATGCACTCTAACACTTGTCCCTCCCCCCCTATGGGGATGGTTTTCATTGGGACGAAGGAAGCTCATGTAGTGTTGAATTATCATCCTTTCAGAAGCCAGTAACATGATTTAAGAATGAGCAACAGAACGTGCACAGTCCTTGTCTCTTTCTTTGTGGTAATGAAAGGAGTGATTGCTGGTAGTTATTTGCAGTATACAGAAGAAGAAATCGAACAATATTATGAAGAATTTTATGAGGATGTTCATGAAGAGTTTTTGAAGTATGGAGAGCTGGTTAGTTTTAAGGTACGGTTTTGTCAAAGTTTCTCATCTATTTAATCCATTGTATTTTATTCACTTGAATAGATATCTCTGGTCAGGTTTGCAGAAATGAATCATCTCATCTCCGAGGTAATGTTTATGTACAATTTCAGTCAGTGGATTCAGCAGTGGAAGCTTACAATGGAATGAATGGACGATTTTATGCTGGGAAACAGGTATCATTGCTCTATTCTTTTTCTTTCATAAGATTTGTTATGTTGTAGATATCTTAATTTCATATCATACCCAATTTTAGATTACATGCGAGTTTGTTGTTTTGACACGTTGGAGGGCAGCACTTTGTGGAGAGTACATGCGTTCCCGTCACAGAGTAATATACCTCGTTTTTCGAATGTGCATTTATTCTTTTAGATCTTAGTTTCAGGCAAGTTACTGAATGGGGAAACTGGCGTTAGGTGTGTTCCCATGGAACTGCCTGTAATTTCCTGCACTGCTTTAGGAATCCTCGTGGAGAATATGAGTGGGCTGATTGGGATAACCATCTTCCAAAGCCCATGAAAACTGCTCATGGAAGAAGGTGTGACTTGGAGTACACAGACCAGAGGAGTAAATATAGGTACCATACTGATAGATATGCTTCAAGAAGCGGAAGAAAACGTAGTTCAGATCATTCAGTTGATCGCCACATATCACGGTAAGTTTTCCAGTCTTATAGTTTACCTGATGGTTTAAAAAAAAAGTATGCAAATGTTGTTGTCAATGTTTGGCAGGAAAAGAAGACATGCAGATGATCACAGTGAGACCAGTTCATATGAAAACTGCATGTTGAAAGAAAGTGAAGGTAGTGAAAAAGACAGACAACGGAGACATGACAAGAGGTATGCATTGAAGAAAGTACTTCTACTGGACTAAAAATATCTTAGCGTTCTAGAGGTTATTGTGGTGGAGCTCAAGAATATAGCTTAAAAACATGAAATGGGCAATGGGAGCCGATACTATGCTGTTTATTGACATCAGCCAAGCTTTTAGTGATTCCTCAAGCTTTCTACTTAATGTCCAGGGGAACGCGATACAAAGATGCACGTAGTGATAATGATTCCAGGGAAGGAGAGAGCAGAATAGAGCGGAGGCATCACAAATCCTATCATAGGAGGTAGAGTCTTTGGAAAGTGTTCTAGTTGCTCCCTGAGTCATAATGCAGATTTCAGGAATCTTTCTTTACGTTTGGATTGGCTCTTATTGATTATAACCAATGTAATAGTCTTAGTAGGAAGGAAAGCAGACGTTATTCCAAGGAGAGATCAATTGAAAGTGATGGAATGAAGTCAACATACAAAGATCGCAATCGGTAAATGCTGGACAGAAATCGTGAACCATGATCCTCTTAGTAGGATGCACGGAGGATGTTGCTTACTCTTAAACCATATGTGCTTGACCAGGGGAAATGAGAAACATTATCCTAAGATGAGTCCAGTAGGAGATGTTGGTAGTACAGATGATACTAAACAAAGGTGCAGGGGTGAGAAGAGGTACATGTGCGACATTTAATGGAAGATTTTGTCTAAATTGTTTTCTATGGTTTTTTTTTGTTTAATGATACAACAGAACTATCAGCTCAATGGATTTTTATTTCAGGAAAAGAAGACATCGAAGCAAATCTACTTCCTCTGAAGACAGTTTAATGGATGTGATGGAATCAATGAGAAAGGAGAGACGTCATCATCACCATGGCAGGTGTTGCCCTAAATATCTAGAATACTCATTAAATATAAAATGGTTATCCTGATTAGCAAGCATTGTGTGTGTGTGTGTGTGTGTGTGTGTGTGTAGATTTGATACTTGAAGTTTCTTTTCTTCTTTACCTCAGCTTTACGGTGGGACTTTCCTTTCACATATTTGTTTGCCGATGTACACTTGAATATTGCATCCTAGCATATTGGTATTAGTTTGGCATATACTAGTATTGAGAACTTTGGTGAACATGCTTAAACATGAAAAGTGGTGTGTTGATATCCTCTTGAGGCATGCCATTTTTCCATTATAAAGCAAGATTTCACTCACTTATCCAACTGTCTGGCTGATAAGCTAAAAGTCTGTCTTCTTGCCTTTTAGCTATCTGTATCTCTAGCTGGACTATCATCTTGAAAAGTATAGCCACCCCTTTCTTCGTAAGAGAACACTCTTATTGTCATCAACTGGCTCCAGGCACCCTGCAATTGGTTTCTTTTCAGTATCCTTAAATCTTACACTGGCTCCCTAAACCCAAAACTGACATTGATAGAAAATCCACAGTTTTTTATGCCTTTTCCAGCCCAAGGTTAAGAAGAATTTGATAATAATTTTTGAGAACCATTCTGACATTTATGTTCCTGAAGGGTATCTCTATTTTTCAAATTTGCTTTGTCATGTTAGCTGCTTACGCCTAGGTACTATTTAGTTGCGTTTAGTTGAATATTTACTATTGAACATTGAGTTATCTTCGTCTTCTCCACCTGCATGCAAGAATAGTGGCCAGAAACACATGTTCGGTTAGTGATTAAGCTCTCCAAAGATCCTAGCGATGTGTTGATGGATGCCTACCTCACGTACAAATGCATCCATGTCTGTGATACTCATTGACTACCCCACATGCTACATGTACTCTAGCTCTCCACCACACAGAACCATATGTAAATCTGCTCACATGCTCACTCTGAACAACTGAATCTCCTGTACTGTTAACAATCATACGTACCCACACCTAGGTTCACTCATTCAATTACATAGAGAAAGAGAATACACAAGAAAATTTCTACTGCTAGATTACCTCCACCACCAACAACCTGTACAATAACCTTGCTCGGGTTTCCGAAACAACTTTTGTGACGTGCATGCATAGAGTGAAGGGAGTGGGCCTGGCAAAGCGAATCAACAACTGTCAGTCAACTTTATGTTAATCGTATCATAAGACAGGATTCTAATTTCTTCTATTTCTTGTTCCACGGGTAAATTCCCTTTGCACCCCGTCCTATTATCGGTTGTTTCCTATGCCTGCTTAATTATTTATGTGCACAGTGAAAAATACAAGCCTAACAAGGTATCTAGAATAAATTTCCATTGTTCTAAATATCCTACATCTAAGTTGCTTCTAGTTTAAAGTTTAGAATATGGCTGCTAGACTTTCTCGCAGCTAATTGATAATTGGAATAGTGATAGTAATACTTAACGCTTTTAACTGCAGCAAAAGACAAGGTGAACACAGGAAGCATGACAAAGTGTCAACAAGAAAAAGGAACAGGACAAAGAACATGCATGAAGACAATAATGATAGGTAAAGTTGTATTGTTAGCTTTACTTTTTTTGGTATCCTTTGGCCCATAAACACAAATTGATATAGCAGTGATGGAAGGACACCATTGAAAGAAAAGATGCAACATGAAACAGAGAAGGATTGGAACCATCACATTGTCGACAGATACGAACCAAGGTTTAGTTTATGTGTTTGGATTCTATGTATTACAGTTTCTATTTAAGGTTGAAGCTAACTATAAAGTTTAAAAAACTGCACAGCTGTGGCTCCATGGATTGACAAAACGACTAGAATTCCAGATTTTTGGAGACAAACAGCTGTGTATCATACAACTGAAGAAACTGCATGGTGCTAACGGCATTGCTGAATCATAAGAAGATAGCATGTATATATGTTTTGATGAAAAACTGGTATAAGTTGCATGCTGCCAGTATTTGTTTCTGTTGTGAAATATCAAGAAGGAAAATGTATAAAGAGTTTTGCTTCGCAAATGATTCCTGATGTATTTGAGCATGTAAATTTTGTGGGGGAACTAATTTCTCGAAGCCGAAGCATATGAGAGAAATTGAACTGTCACAGTTCCGAAGGCTAGCCTGGAAAGGTATTATCTTAAACCCAAAACCAGTCTGCATTACCAAGGATTGGAACAGTTTTGTTTCAACCGGTTGATCTATATATCCATAGAAAACTTTTAATATAATCAAGATGAGAATTGTGCCACACTGAATCTCCCCCAGCGGTAAAGGAAGTTTATAAATTTTGGCTTTCGGTGATGTGCTGTATATTGAAATTGAATACAATGGGGCCCTAATCATACTTTTCGACTGCTTCATGATTGTAGGGACATCCTGAGAATCATTATGAGCTCCACTTGTGGAGATCACTGCATGTGATGAGGTATGAACCTCAACGACTCAGCAAACTTTTGCTCTATATATTCTATACCATATCCTGACATCCCCACCCTCATCCCAAAATGTTGGGGAGTCCATAAAGGACCTTTTTACCTATTTTTAGAAAAGCTGTCTCATGCATTGTTGACGATCATGGCCTTGGGATTTGATTTAAGAGTTGAACTTAAGGGAAAGTTATTGTGAATGTGTATAGTTCAGCCTAAAATCAGGCATCGCCTTCTTCTTTTCCAGATTGCTTTCTAACCAATGCACAGGTTTCCGAGGCAAACCTCAAAGGAATGTAGAGATAGATGAAGAAAAAGTACCAATTAAGCTCTTTAAGAACTCTCAGAAAGGGATGCCTCATTTCATGGCCAGAGTATGACACTGCCACTTTAGGGCCCTTGAGGACGTTATCGAAATGATCCCAAAATGCCTGAAATCAGTCGCCAACTTGATGATTGCCTGAGATGAGAGTACAAGTCCTCTCCCACTTGAAGAGCCGGGTGTAAATTTGTAGCCTATGAGTGCGCGATATCAAACGCTGCTGGAAAGTGAATCTAACGCATTGGAACTTGGAAGAAAGAATGTATCTGCTCCTAATCGTCGAGGAAATGATGCCGAACGATCGAAGATCACTAGTGATTTGGAAGAAGAGTTCCATCTCTCTCTCTCTCTCTCTTTTTTTCCTCTGCTAGTGTTTTGGACTATCGCAAGGCTGTTGATCAGACCATTACAACGTAAGGTGGGCCTGCATTCCAGAAATCTGGCTCATTCAGCGAACATTTCAAGCCTTGAAGGGCATGCCATTGTGATGGTTGATGCCACAGATCCTTCTTTTTTACATTGTGGTGGTGTCTCTTCAACCCATATATTTTGGCACCACTTATAAAAGTTATTCATGAATGAGTGGCATTAGTGATATTGGTTCGGAATGCATCGATGTTTTGAGGCACAAGTCTTCTAACCGTGTCCATCCAACATTTGCATGCTGGGTTGCATGCTGGGAAGGATGGGGATGGATCTTTCGCAGCAGATGAAAGTGAAAGAAAAACTCGAGCTTGCTAGATGGTTTGATGGTCTCAAGGCAGGATGAGGCCCCTCAAATCAGCTTTCTGAAGGTTATTGAGAAAGTCTATGTCTAGAAGCAATTGGCATTGCTATTACAGCGGAAATCATCGAAACAGTTCTCGCAAGAGAAAGCCGAATCCTTGAGTATGTCCTTTTTGTTTTGACCTTTTGGGAGGTGATTGCCGTAGACAAAACGGAACGTTCATGAGAAAGTGAAGCCATTCCATGGCTTTTATTCGGCCAAGCTGGGACTAAACTTACCATTGTCAAATGCCTAGATCAATATATATACATATTATCTAACAAGAAGAAAGCTTCAACAAAGACAGTGCAAGTTAGTGCGTGTAGGTGTGTTGTGAATGTGAAACCCGCAAGAAAGCTGATCAAGGAGTTGGTCTTCGGATGACACAGTCAGCGATTCTTCAATGGCTCATGGTTCATGACTACAGATGACTACACACACGCATCATCCATGCATATGTTCATACTTGTGTATTGTGGAGGGTAGGTCAAAAAGCAGTGATTTCCCTGGTTATATGGAAAAGTACTAACAGAAGAATGGATTGGAAGATTAGCCTATGAAGCGTTCATCGATGAGTGGCTTGTTGTTTGTTTTCCCACTTGCAACCCTGAGGTGTTCCAATCGTAATCAAAGGTGGGGTTGGTGCACTTGTAGAGAAGGTCCATGCTTGCATGCATCGGTAGAAAACTTCTGGAGGTAGGTCATTCATTCGTCCATTCGTCCCATGCATCTGCGATCGATCGTATTGTCCGGCTCCATTGGTCCATGCCCACTGAATGCGCTAGCTAGATGGTGATTGGAAAGAGTTCCTGATGTACGCAAACTCTTTCCATTGCTCGCTTGCAAAAAGCTTAGGCACTGCAGTGGTTGTTAACATCATGGAGCAAAGGCAGAGCTGATAACAACAAGCAGAGAATCTATTCAACTAGCTGTTGAATACGGCAACAAAGCCGTTCACAACTGCATCTGTATAAGGGGTTAGAAACTGCGGCGATCCTGATTGCAACATCATATTGCATCAAAGTCAGGGAATGACAATCGTGGTAGATTTGCATCGAGAGGTGGAGCTTTGCCATTCCTGGTAAAGAACCGCACGAACGTACAGGATCCATCGGTCGGAGTCGCAACCATGAGACTTGGATCGACATTTGCAACGAATTTGCTCAACAGATCTGGACCTTGCCGATCTTGATGAGAGGCGGATCTCCTCGAAAATATGGAGCGGGTCGATTTCAATCAGAGAGGGCAGTTATAGCAGATTTGGTTTATAAACACAGGGAGCTTGCTGAATCTTTTGGATTGCAAGGAGTTTGCGGCAGGATGTGGCGGAATGATCGGGAGCTTGCCGATTCGGACTACAGAGGCAACCGTAGCAGATTGAGCAAAGGCAGCAGAGTTCGGCTTTGATCTCGAAAACGGAGGAAATCGTGCAGAATCGTTTCGTCCCCAGAACGGAGCCGATCGAGACTCGATTCGCTGTATGAGAAAGAGATCGATCGATCGATCGATCCGCGGAGTCTGGAGGAAAAGTCTGGGCAAAATCACGAGACAAGTGCCAGTTTTCCGAGCTGGAAAAACTAATGAATTGATTTTATGATTCTTCACAAGTCTTTCCCCGCAGAGATCAACAGGAAGAAGAAGAAGAAGAAATTTAGAAAGGAAATTTGTTATGTTTTATTTATTTAAAGATGAAATATATATATATATTGAAAATTTATATATGTAAATGAAACAAATATATGGATAAATCGATCTACACAAAACGGAAAAATAAAAGGAAAACATAAATGAATAAATAATCGATTAACGAAATAAGAAAGGCTACAATTTCCTGAAAAAAGCGCACACAAAAAAAAAAAGAGCTGATAAGTAAATCGAGGAATAAGTTAAAACAATAAATAAAATAAAAAAGAAGAGTTTTTTCTTGTTTGCCTGCGGTTCATATGGAAAGCGTGTCTTGGAAGAAGCTTCTAGAAGGCGCCGCAGCCTCGGCAGCTTCCAGGCTCGGGCCCGAACCTGAGGCTCGGGATTCGGTTCGGCCCGAACCTAGAAACTTCTTTCTTCTTCTTCTTCTTCTTCTTCTTCTTCTTCTTCTCCTTCTTCTTCTTCCTGCGACAATTTTTCTGTTACGTTTCTTTTCTGTCTTTCTTCCATCGCCATCGCCATCGCCATCGCCATCGCCGTCCGCTCCATCGTCGTCTGCGTCTGAGCTTCTTCTTCTTCTTCTGCTGCTGCTGCTTCTGCTGCTACTTCTGCTGCTGCTGCGTCTGCTTCTGCTTCGGCTTCTGCTGCTCCTGCTTCTTCTGCTTCTTGGATTTCTCAGGTGCTCTCTCTTCCAGCCATGGCTCCTCACGCAGCGCACACAGAGTCTACGCCCCCGCTTCAGGTTTGGCAAAGCCTCTCTCTCGCTCGCTCGTCTTCCTTTTCCTCCATTCTTTCCCCCTGCGCAATCTTGCTTCCTTTCTTCTCTCCGTTCCATGACCGAGCTTCTCTTTCTTTCCTTCTTTCTTTCTTTCTCCTTCTTTCTTTCACTATAGCTAATCGGGCTAAGCATTTCGTCTCGCTCCTGTAGCTCCTTGCCTTGCTTGCAACTTCCTTCTTTCTCCATCTTTCTTTCTCCACGTCGCATCGGGTTTATGCCTTTCATCTTGCATTCGTAGCTCCCTGCCTGACGCTTCATTCCTGCTTCTAGCGCTTCCCGTATCTGTTCTTCCTTCCTTTCTTTCTCCATGGTTTATCGGATCGAAGCTTTTCATCCTGCCCTAGCTTCACTCTTCCATCTCTCTCCATTGCTATCTGAGCTAAGCCTTTTATCTGGCTTTGTAGATCCATGTCTGAAGCGCTCTTTCTCTCTTTCTTTCTTCATATCTCATCGAGCTAAAAATTCTCCTTGCATTCCTTGTTCCTTGTCCGAGGCTGTCTTCTTTCTCTTGTTTTTCTCCATCGTCTGCTGAGCTAATGCTTGATTTTATTTATTTTTCTTTACTAGTTCCATGTCGGAAGATTTTTTTGTTTCATGTCCGAAGCTTTCTTCTTTCTTTCTTTCTGTCTTCTTCCGCATCTCAATGACCTAATCTTCGTTCTCTCTTCAGGGAATAGCTTTCTTCCTTTCGTGATAACTGGAACGTCAGCTTCCTGAGAAATGTGTTTGTTTTTGTTTGTTATTCTTTCTTTTCCGTAGCTCCGCATCTCTCTCTCTCTCTCTCTCTCCATGTCCTTTATTTCTTCCTACTTTTGCACAACATATTCAGTAAATGAATCTTGGATACAATCTACGAGTGTTAATGGTATCGTAAAGCTAACATGAACCGGAAAATGAACTGTTATTTTTAACTGAAGTACAATGCTCAACAGGAATGGACGAGGTCCTATTTGTGTTTAACTCTCTCTATTGTATAGCTCCTCGTTTGTGGACTCACCTTTCTCTCTACGCATCAAAAGGACCATGCATATTTTCTCTCTCAGCATTATATTCTGATGTTTCTTACTGATGATTTTACTGGCATGCGAGCTCCTCTCCCTCTCTCTCTTATGCTGTTTTTTATTTCCTGTTTTGAATGGTGAGCTTTTCATTGATATATAGACCTTCTTTTATGCTTGATTTTTTGGTTTATATCCTTCGTTGTTTGTTCTTCACGGAAGAAAGGGAACTTGTTATAAACCTTCTTTTTCTATACTTGTTACATTATTTTATTTCCCTCGCTGTATGTCCTTTCTCGGATGAAAGGAAACACTATTGCAGTTGTTTTTATCAGGGTTCACTAGTCTTGCTTCTATTTTGCGTGTGAGAATCGCATTTTTTATTGTTTTGTAGAAGTTCATGACTGGTTCATTTTTCTGATGGTTTTCTTTAACTCCTTTTTATTCAGTCTGAGGAAACAGGATTGAAGTACCTTGGTGCAGTGGAAATAACTGTTGATAAAGTCACAAAGTATCTTGCTGGTATCTATTCATTTGCGAAGGAGAGCTCAGGGCTACTCAAGCCTAGTGTTCACAGAGTAGAGAGCTCTGTGAGGACAGTGATTGGTCCGTTTTATAAAATTATAGAGGGTAAACCTTATGGAATATTGCTCTATGTTGATCAAAAGGTACAAATGAAATATCTCATTCTCAGTTTTTATATCTTATTTATACTTTTTGCAAATTAAAAGTGAAAAGGTTTTGCAGCATATGTATTCCATAATCTTTATTAGCATATGTAGCTCGTTTATCTGTGAGCTCATGGGTAAATTTCAATCATTTAGTTGGATTTGAGCAACTTGCTGGAATGTCTTTGCTATTTGCTTTTCTCCTGTAATCAGTTTCTTTTTTCTAGCTTCTTAGCCCCTTTCCAACTCTCATGATTTTCTTGTGAATATGGATGTGAATATGTAATTCACATTTGGCTTAAGTAAGAAGCGGTCATGTAAATGTTATTTTTTGGGTGTGTTACGTTGGTTGTGGGTAATCTTTAAGAAATAGTAAGACTATTCTCACTGGCGGCGTTTCTTATTTAATATGAGGAGTGCTGTGATTGCAATCACTTGTGAAAATGTGTGTATCACTTAAAAGGTGGCTAAGCTCCACTATTTTGGATCTCTTCCATGGATTAATGGAGCTAATGTTTAAATTTTTTTTGTCTTCGAAAAGGTGGACAATGCAGTGGGAGTAATAGAAGGTGTTATTCCTCCATCTATCAAAAAGAGGTCATACGATGCTTTTGGTGTTGCTAAGCGAGTACCTGAAACAGTGAAATCTGTTGTGTTTGATCTTCAGACAAATGGCGTGATTGTCACAGCTCAGTCCTATTATGCTACCTATGAACCGTTTGCAGAGAAGTTAGCATACACTGCCTGGAAACAGTTTCTGAAATTACCCTTTGCCCCTCTTGCTGTGCATTTTGCTTCTCCACCCACACTTTTTTGTGCCAAGAAATTCAATCAAGTTGTTGGTAGCCTTAGGATTAATCATTTTCCTCTTGCAGCCTATATTCCAACAGTTCCCGTGGAGAAATTGGCAAAAGCTGTGAAAGTTAACGGTGCAGCTTGACTGTTAGGTTTTTTTTCTTAGTTACTGTACAAGTTATTTAGTAGTTGATTCATCATCATGCATGTTTTTCATGCTCATTGTATGTATATTCATCATTTTATTGATCATCAACCGGTTACTCCCTAGCTTGAGTCATCTGAAAATCGAGTTTGTTACTTGCAGTTCCATGTGAGACATCAAGGATTTTATGGAAATTTCGTGTGGTTATTGTTGTCTCTCAGCCCTATTGATTCTGTCAGTTCTCTCGGTTTTCAACTTAACTGAAAAATCTTTTCTGCTGTCCGTCTATATATACACCTGTAATCTATGTTTATGTATACATCTGTTTGCATAATATATATATTATTGTGTATAAATAGTATGAAGGTTTCTTTTCTTAGCTCTGTTGTGATTTGGGTTCTGGTTTTATTAAGATCCAAACCGCGTCTCATCCTACTTAAAATATAACTCTGCCATTTGATGTGTGTTGATTCTCAGCATTTTTTGCTTGTAATATTGCTTATGTAGTTTCGATATTGATTGGTGTTGCCGCTCGATCATTGAATCTGATCATAGGTGATTGGTTTCAGTCTTGGTAGGCTATTCCAACATCAAAGTAGTTCACTCTGGTGTTGAAAGGTATGAGCCTCTTTACCTGAACAGCTTTTTCTGATATGCTGAGAAGCTTGCCAGAAGAATGCCGATTTAAAGGTGTGGTGAATGGTGAAGTAGTAGCTCAAGGAAATTCGTGTGTGCTACCCACCCACTGTTACAGAAGATAAAGAATGGTTTCTTAAATGTCCAAGATATTCTTGTGGGAGTAGGTTAAGGTTGGTATCAAAGTTTACTACCCCATTGTGAGTATGGGACTCTTAGACAATGACATGTATATAATATAGACACTTGGATTTAGAGAATGTTGTGGGACAAAGATCAGAAAGCCAACTTGTTTCAAGAGAAACCATTAGATCCCCTTTTTTTTCTTCGGCAAACATATTGGGAAAAATGAAGGATATATTAATGTCTACTTCGGCGAGTATGACACATAATAAAATAATGTTTGTGTATTCACTCATCAATGAGAGTACGATGTCGATTTATAAACACAATCATCCAATGTTTATATACAATAAAATATCATGTCTACAGTGTCTAATTTAGCATGTTTATCGTCTTTTTTATTTCAAAGAAGCCGCATGCCTAAATTTTCTTGTAGCCATTTGTATTTCAAATGATTGATTTAAAAAGAAAATTTAACTTTGCTTTGTTAATCCTTTCTAATCTCATCAATTAGTTCAGTAGTGTTTTCTAAATTACTATTATGGTCTCTTATAGGCATATCTTACACTACATCTAGAAGCTCTACAAACATACAATAGAAGCTCGCTTCTAGAACAATATGATAAGTTGCTTTGTTATATAGTTAATGTGTTTAATGTTTGAACTAGGACCACATGTTCTTACCATGTAATTTGTTAAAGATGCAAGGTTTTCAAACTACGGAGAGACAAGTAGAGAGGAAAAATAACTATAGATGATATAAGCATGAACTAAGTATCCAATGTAAGTAGAGATCTGATTCCAGATACAATAATCTCCCATAGAGGCTTCCTTATATTGTACACAAAAACTCTAGTATATTTTGAAGAACTCCATAACATTTTCGAATAAATTGTTATTATCTTAAATATTTAAAATGCTTTAAAATATTTTATAAAGACTTGTAAATAAGTACCTGTTAGAATTCAGTTGATGAAATGCCAACCGTTCATTCGACTCTAATAATTACTCGCATCAGTCTATCTTGCTTAAAAAAAAGCATCTTAAAATCCTGATTCTTCAATCGTAGCGACCGTAAAGCAATCATATTTGGTTTGTTTCGTCGAAAAACACCCATTCGCTTACAGCCTCAAACCCTTGACACCTCTCGTTTTTACCTAATCGATTGATAGGTGAATCCTTATGTACTGCTTAGCTTGCGTTGATGCGTAAAAGGTCATTTGTTACCAAGTTATATAACGAGTGCAAGGAGTTTTGTTTTTCTTATTAGAAAAAACAAATTTGAAGTAAAGCCGAGATGGCGTTGTAATGGCCAATGGCAGCCGAGTATGATCGGTATACCACCGAGATGCCATCGATGCTGAGCGGCATGATCGGATCGTACACCGATCGGCACCGTTGCTGCCGGCATTAACCCAAATCGCCCACGTAACATAGCTATAAGCTTAATATGATTGTACTGATACGGAAGATTGCTAATATCTCTTGATGATGGTGGTGGTGGTGATGATTATGATGATGACGATGATGAATTGAAATGAGGATCGTTACAATCGCTGCGACAATATCGGCGATGATTGCCTTTATATATATATGTTGCATATGATGCATCCATTATTCATTGGCATGCATAATTTGATCATTTGCGACGTGCAACGATTATCATACCGATGATTTGGCATGATCACGTGCGTGCTGCTTTGGCGCGAAAGCACAATGTTCCACCACGCTTCCAGACGCACTCGCAACGCTTAAACATTGCATCTGAAATCGCCTCACGCCTCGCGACCGCACATCCGTCGAATCGAATCGATGCAAGTCAGCTTTCGCGATTGTCGCGAGACAGCTTCACGATAAGGCCCGATCGTATGTCGAA
>JBBBWG010031587.1:2535-16104 GCA_037176905.1 Azolla pinnata | reverse complement strand
TACATGCATGCATACATAGAGACACACATACATGCATGCATGCATGCACACACGCACACATGCACACATACATACATTTACATGTACTTGCAAGACACATACCCACGCGCGCATTGGCATACATACATGCATACCCCATTCACACTTGTAAACATGCACGCATATGCACATGCATGTACGCGTGCATGCATGCACATACACATGCATGCACATGCATACGCGCATGCATGCACCCGCACATACATACACATGCATGCACGCGCACGTACATGCACATGCATGCACACATGCATGTACGCATGGATGTATGCACGCACACATGCATCGCATACATACGCATGCATGCACACATACATACACATGCATGCATGCAAAAAGGAGGAAGAAGAAGAAGAAGAAGAAGAAGAAGAGAGAGTGGCATCGCCATGGCTCTTTCTTCTCCTCCTTCTTCTTCTCCTCCTCCTCCTCCTCTACTGCAGCAACCTCCTCACCGGAAGCTGCGCTTGCTTTGCCTCCATGGATTCAGAACCAGCGGGAGCATCCTCCGCTCACAGCTCTCCAAATGGGACCCTTCCATTCGTCACTCCCTTGATCTGGTATGTTCCTCTCTCTCTGCAAAAGCAAGCACCACCACCACAGGTAATAAAGAAATACCGAACCGTAGAAGTCAGGCATCCTGCGAACAGGCCGAAACCACGGCAAATTTATAGGAGCAGATTGCGTCAAGCTCTTCCCTTTTGAGGAACATCTGAAGTCCTACTTATATCAAGCTCTTCCTCGTCTTTTTTTTTTGCATCTCTTCTCCTGTTTAAAATCCTTTTCGCTTTGACTAAAGAAAAGGGGTTCGAAATTTTAATCAATTAAATGCTCAAGAGTATTACGTGGAAACTGATGAATGCTAAAGTTTTTTACGTGTAATTATTGGTAGAGGTAAGGTTGCTCAAAGGCATTTGGTTAAATAGCATGTAACTAGGAATACTGGTCAAGAAGGATGGCTTTAGGGTCTTTTGTAGAGATTCTGATTAGAATAGGGAAGACGAGCTTGGTAAGGTATTCAGCTTGTTCAATTTACACGTGGATTCGGTTTGATATTGCATGGTTTGGTGTTCACATGGGTTTTTCTTTGATGTAGTGTTTTGGATTGAGTAGAGCATGTGATTCTGTCTTTGATTCTTAGTCATGGAAGATGTTGCCATGAGGATTTGGAATCCGTATTCCAAACGATTCATGCTAAATTTCAAATATTTTTTTCTATATGCCATTTTTGCCGTGGTTGACCCTCATCTCAACATTAGGGTTAGACTTTGTTATGGCGTGCATGCACATAAATTTTTATGAAGTAAAAAACTGAAACATGTGTAGGTCATGATTGGTGTGATTGAATCCCTTGTTTCAGCATAGGGTTGAAGTTTGCTATGGTTGGAATTTTCTTCTCTCTCTGCGGTTCATTCTTACACGCATGCAGATGGCCAACCATGCTCACAAAGTTTGGTTCTTAATGAAGGAAAAAGCTGTAAATGTGCATTGTTCATGATCAGCGTGGTCGAATTTCTTGTTTCAATACAGGATCTAAATTTTTTATAGTTACATATTTCTTCTCGTTTCCTTCCTCACGCACAGAAATTTATGGTTTTAATGAAGAAAATGATTGTGTGTAGGTCTTTCCAAATGCTCCTTTTGATTCTCGTGGGAAATCTGACGTCGAAGATTTCTTTGAGCCACCATATTATGAGTGGTTTCAATATGAGAGGGTAGGAGTTGTTGATCATATCAAGTTTGATGGATCATTTTCGTGGGCCTTCTTTTGTTTTGGGTCAAGGTGTTTGTAAAGAGATTTTCTTCTTCCTTCAGAATGAAGATGTCGTGAAATACACGAACCTGGACCAATGTATAGATTTCATAACCAACTATATGGAAGCTTATGGCCCTTTTGATGGACTACTTGGATTCTCACAGGTAGAAAAAAGTATGTTCTTTGTATTGATCTCTCTCAATCTATGCTTGAACAGTAATGTGATTACAACTATAGGAAAATAAGCAAAAAGGCATGAGATGTAGTAACTTTCTGCTCAAATTTCGTAGGGTCCAATTCACAACTGTTTTCATGGGTTTAGCATCCTGAAAGGCATTAGGATATTTCACTGTTTCTCCCTCCTATTTTTTAAAAATTTATCTGTACTAATCTAATAGTTTATTGGGTGTTTTTTGAAGGGTGCTTTTCTCTCAGCAGCCCTTGCAGGAATGCAGCAACAGGTATGGAAGTATAAAAGGAGTTAATGTCTCATCTCCCTATCAATAGATCCACACACACACACACACACACACACACACACACACACGCACACACACACACGCACGCATGCATGCACACACACACGCACACATCAAATATGCAATATCAATGCTTTTTTGTATACCGACATTCTTATGAGCTTCTTTTTGGATTATGGATTTTTTTCGAGTTCGTGTTCGATCCAGGGTCTAGCGCTCACATCTCTCCCTCGTTTGCGCTGTGTTATCATTATCTCTGGTGGAATTCTTCTTGGTGACCATAAATGGAAAGAATGCTATTCTGAGCCCATCAGCTGCCCATCTGTGCATTTCATAGGTAGAAGGAAGAAGAGAAGACATGGATGAAATAATGGTGGGAAGTGTATTGTCTGGATTGGGTGATAAAAGACTGAAATTATTATACAGGGGAGCACGACTTTCTGAAGCATGCAAATGAAAAGCTGCTGTTGGCTTTCGCGAACCCAATTGTTGTACGCCATGGAGCCAAGCATACTGTCCCAAGACTCGGTAATTATGCTCCATAAAACTTATATACGTGTCTTTATATGTGTATCTATACACATCTACATGTGTATATATATGTATAAACACATCTGTATAAACACATCTGTATATATGTCTATGTATGTATATTTATACATGTGTTTTGATACCTATATGTAGCTGTTTATATGTTTTATCTTTATATGTGTATATATATGTATACGCACATGTTAATATGTGTGTATATATTTGTACACAAGTTTTGATACATACATATAGCTCTTTATCTGTATTTTGAGATAGGTGCTTTAGTAGATGCACGTTGAATAAATTGATGCGTTAGCGTACACATTACAGATCAGCGCTTCTAGGATGTCATCTATGATATAACATGGTTCATTAACACGCTTTTCTCATTGTAGATAAAGAATCTGCATCAGTTCTTAAGAGCTTCCTGGAAGAAACCATTAATAGCATCGAGGAAAATGGGAAAAGAAAAGACACATGAAGGTGGTGAAATTGCAACAAGAAAATCGGCACGTTAACTTGGTCATGAGGCTTGGAAGGGGGCTGGAATGCAGAACATGAGTGACAATTCTGTTGAAATTTTTTATGTCCATGTTTTTCATTCGTTATTCATTGAAAGTGGAAGGGAGCGTAGGAAGATACCAGCAGCTCAAAGCATTCATTATTCATTGAAAGTGCTAACTACACTTGAGAAAGATTGCCTCTTTTTTCTTTCCTGGATCAGATATCCAGAGGTTTTCAATCAAATTCATTTCATTATTTGTTCCAATCGATTGCGATGATCCTTGATTTTGTAAATGCATGAAATAATGATCCATCATTAATGAATGCACTGCAAAGCTTCCTTTTTTTTTTTTTACATAAACAACCTTCTTGTGAAACCCAGGATTAGTTGGAGTTTTACGATTATAAACGTGAAAACCATTCTGATGATTCCACATAAAGATAGCTTTCTTCTCCTTGTATTTCTCCATATCTCAGGTATTTCTTCACCGATGTCTTGGATCTTCTCGATGGCATAGTCAGCACCTTCGATCTTTTCCTTTGTTCCAACCTTTTGATTATTTTTTTCACATTGGTACCCAAAACATTGGCGAAATAAATTTGCATTATTGTCGATAAATATGAACCGTGTAAAACTTTGATTAAAATTTTTTATTAAATCTCTGTTAGCTAGTAGCTGTAGCATTAACTATACCACGCAAGTCCACATGTGGGCAGCTTTTGCCGCCTTAATATTTTGGAAGTTGTCATCGAGGAAAAGCTATAAAAATGAGATCACAAGTTAGGAAGCATTTGATGCTTAAAAAACAAATGCAATGAGACTTGTTGATGTTTCTGCATGCATAGGTGTATGTCTAAAATCTATTAATGCATGGGAGAGTGACAGGGAAATACCCAACCAAGTTAAAAACGCCCCAAAATTTAATTGATTAGTAATTAAAATGTTGTTTCGTTCCTTCATCTTCCTATATGATGTTTCCTGTAATAATTGTAATATCGCTAATTACTCAAGCATTACGCTAATCCTGGACTTAATCACCACCAAATTACCATTCCACAAAAATCTAATTCGAACTCAATTCCCATCGTTAGTTCACTATGCTAACTGATTGCTACATCAATTGATTGGCTTTTGATTAATTTACCTTGCAAAAGCTTTAGCTTTTCCTATTCAAAGGTTAATGGGATCATAATTTCTAACTTACAGATTGGAGATCAATATGTACATAATTTTATTCAGTGTCATTTTCAGTATGAACATTTATTTAAAAAGAACAACAAAAACAAATGCCAGTACTGCAATATACATACTATTTTATTTGCGTCAACCCCGGCAATCTGGATCGCCTGTTTGAAGGCCTCCATGGAAGGCTTGCAGATTATAGGCAATGAATTGTCGAAGTTGTTTATCGAAGGATTGAGAGTTTCGAAGCATATTATTTCTTCGAAGCAATCCTTAATCCCAAGGTTCGTCAATGAGGTTTGAGCATGATCTCTGTCGCCATTCGTGAACACCTAGATTTTATTATATTTATTTTATTTTAAAAGAAAAAGAAAGAACCCAGTTTCAACCCAAGTTCAATGACATTACTAACCCCAAAACACTTAACCCATGTGGTGTGGTGAAAGGTTAATAAGAATTAATCAACTTCTAAGGATGCGAATGCATTGAAGAAACTGATTAAGCCTGCAAATAAGATGAATTTAAGCTTGATTCCACCAATCTTATCCTTTGTCGACATATCTTAGTATATGTTTCGGTATCTGATCCATGTTTACTCACTATTCTTCTCTGTGGCATGCTTAGAACGAGGTTTCTCAGGGCTGGGTCAGGCTTCAGAACCTCATACGGTAAGTTCCGGTGGATGAACCTAGCCACGTAAATCGTGCTGTGTTAGACAATCTCCAAAACATCGAATCCAAAAACCATTGTTTCCATTATGTAAAGCTATGGAGCATTTCATATTCGGACCTGTTGTATTCGCCGTAGTCACACTTATACCCTTTAGCCTGGAATAGAATTTTGAAAATGTTAGCATGCGTTTTGAATCGAAGAAACATGGGATAGTGGAATATTGCTTTTGATGTACATAAAGGGCATCCATCTATCAGCAAGCTATTTTTCCCTTCTTTAACTCACATCCGCACATCTAAGTCATTGCCACCGCCGAGTGCTCAAGTGTATGATCAACAATTGTTGTGATGTCAAAATGAATTTGAACGGAAGTCAAGACTTTGTAGTACAGCATATAGCAGAATAAGTCTCACCACAAGGCCAGCCAAAGTAGAACCATAGGTTCGATAGAGATCAGCACTAAACTTTGCAGCTTGAGGGAGCTCCATTCCTAGGTTTTTGACGAGATATTCTGTCCAATAGGAAAGCTAAAATGAGAACTCCAAACATGCCCTCAAGTTCATACTTTTCAAAACTTGCATGAATACCCCCTCCCGAGTTAAATAGCTATAATACGGACAACAATTTTATTCTATGTAATGACAGGATTGAAACGATTGGTCACCACCAACTGACAGTTGACAGACCTCTTATGTAGTCCACACATTTCTTCATAAGGCCATTGCTAGGTGGATACAATGTATCATCCAGATCTGTCACATAGTCATGTAAATTGTGAGCGATTCAATATTAACTTGATGCATGTGCCAAGCACTTAGTTCTATCAATGTGAAGACAAGAAATGTAGCAAATGAATGCATCATCCAGTTTCACAGGCAAAGGGGAGAATGTTTACAATGCTTCTGGAACATGCTTGAGATGAGCTTTGTCAAGAGCTCTAGCTGATTCCATGTTTAGTATACTACATGTGCTTCTCCAAAGAGATGAGATATCATGTCACAGCATGTGTTGGCCGGTTTCTTCACATTCTGTCAGATACGTGGACTAGTCATGCCACTCACAACAGTAGGGTACCTTTCAAATGCAAACAGTTAGAAGAGAGGCGATATGTGTTATTTTGCTCCCTGGGAAATCGTTGGAGTCAGTATTGGCTGAAGTGGGTGTGCCCAATTTCACACCCCACCCAGAACCCCTCCCAACTTCAGAAGTGGATATTTCGAAGCTTCAAGTTATCAGGTAACTCCTTTAGCTTCAAACCCTACATGACATTCTTCCTGGCATGAGAATGCTCGTCGTGCCTAAACCGACTTGGACCCAACCAAGTTACACTCTCTGGCTACAACTTCATTGAGATACTTTATGATGCAAGCTGAACAGGCTCTACCTGGCTCTAACCATGTATCGCTCTCTGATTAAAAACAATATAGCAATTTGCCTTACCAAAGAAAATCACATCAAATGCTGGGCGCGGGGCTCCATTATCTGCAGCAGGCATGATGGATGATACCCTCAATTCGCTTGCTGGGCTTGGCAGTTCTTACAGAAACAATAGAAAGGTTACGTGAATCAGAACGAGCTTACATTACACCAAAACAATGAGGAAGACGTAGCAGGCATGATGGATGATCCTCACAATTTCCTTGTGCTAAGCTCCGCAGAAAAAGTGGAAAGGTTATTTGAAACAGAAAGAGCTTATATTGCATACGACAAAACCATGAGAAAGATGTAGCTATACCTTCAAGCTTCAAAGGAAAGGAACCTCTGTGACACGGAGATGCAGATGCACATCCATCCAAAACAAGAGAACCCTTCTGATACACATAACACCTTGTCTAATATAGGGTTTCCTTCTCCCCTTCTGCGGGTTCCATCAAACCCCAGATTACTGGTCGTCGAAGAAAGGAATCATCCGAAATGTACAGCATAAAATCTGTCATGCAATCACTCATCACCTGCTCCTCCAAACGAAGTTAGCCTGCTTCCAGGATGTAGGTATGCCATCGGTCGTCCAATGATGAGAAGCATACTTTCTTAAGAAAGCTCTGTAACACTGTTCTTCTCCTGTGTAGGGGACCAACTCCTTTCATAGCTTGTGCAGAACACTTGGCATCTTCTTGGTCCCAAACTGTCTGACTCAAACTGTAGCCATTTACAATATTTGGATCTGAACCCATCACTCACAACGCGGCATAATGTGCATACTTCTTTCTGGTAGGTCCTTTGTCTGATTCCCTCCAGGATCATTGTCGGAACCTTTCTTGAGTCTGACACAAGGAAACAGATTCCATTCTGTACTCATCAACTCCACACCAAATTAAACACAATTGTGACCCAATTGTAGGCTCAAGGATAAAGCAATTGACAAACAAATCAGCCCGCAGACAAGAGATATAATCCCGTCTGTATATGTATATATCGATACACATAAAGATATATATTGTCTTATGGAGAAAAATTACCAAGCCTTGGCAGAGTATGCTTCGCTCCAGGGATCTTCTCTGTATGGATGCAAGAATTCGGTCTGTTCACATGCATCAACATCAATGTTGGTACAAATACAGAAATTTGCAACAATGCCTGTACATGAGAAATTCGCTTCAGTAATGCCTCTCAATCCACAAAAACATGTTGCAGGTACTAATGCATAACAGTGGCATACGTAGACACAGATTCAGGCACCTGTCAATTGTCTGTCAGAATAGCATATACCAATACACATTGTAACGAATATAGTAGTCACAATATATTTCAAGATGTGCACAATACAAAGCTGACTCGGAAAAACCGAACCGGTGATGAATCAAGTAATGAAAGAAAAGCTTCTACCCATAATTTCTTAGTACATGTTCTTTTCGTGCATAATCCAGCTTTTTAAGCCTGTTGCCACTGTACGAGTGTCACGTGGTACAATCGTATCAAACTTCTGTTCGCTATTTCTCCTCCATAATCCATTCGTTTTGATATCAGATTCAGAATTTGATCCCAACACAGCCACTAAACTCTTTTCTTTCATACCTGCTTTCTCAGCATGAATCAATAGCTTCCATCATCATAATTGTTTAAAACGAAGTTTCTGGCTGGTTACATTTTACCATCTCTGTCTCCTCTTGCCATACCAGAAGGCAAATAAGCTCACACCCACAGCAACAGCAATACCACCATAGACTTGGATAGTGAATGATGAAGGATGCTCTAAGAGCATCTGGCTCTTCTCAGCTACCGAGGACATAAGAGAAGAAGAATGGGTGCTTGATGTTTCCATAAGAGAAAAGGGAAAGGCCAATCCTTGTTGACGGAGCATTTCCTTATCTTTAACATGTGGCTTCAATCTCGCCACCATTTCCAGCGCCGCATACTCATCTTTGTTTCCACCTTCAAGGAAAGCACCCACCAATACTCCTTTACTATCCACCCAAAAAGCACCAAATTTCTTCTCGCTTTGCTTTCCAAACAGAATACATTCGCCCACATTATCTCCATAGAACTGCCATGAGAGTGTGAAGACCCGCGAGTAGAAATAGGGGAGATAGTCATAGTCATGCATCTTTTCGGGTTTCATTATGGCTTGAACAGCATGAGCTGCAGATTTGCGTGCATGATCGACGTGCTCTAACCGCCTCACATCTCCATATAGTTTTAATGGGAAAGCTGCAACATCCCCAACAGCATATATAGACGGATTACTAGTTTGCATCTTCCCATTCACCTTGATGCCTCCTTTCTCTAGTGTAAGCTGTCCCTCAAATAACCCAATGTTTGGTCTTATACCGACACCCACCACTACCATATCAGCTTCTACCCGTGTGCCATCCTTGAGAATAACTGCAGTCACCTGCTCACCATAAACACAATGCCATCTGAAAATGTTCAATGTCCATGACCTTTAAACCAGATCCCCTTATGATTTTCCAACAGATCAAGACATCCAAAAAGAAAACACATAATATGTGAGATGCATAGGGTTTGGATACTGATTTAACAGAGCACAGATAAACTTAAAAACGTAAGTACAAAAACTTAAAATTTATGTACAAACCTTCTTCTCAGAGTCACTCTCAAAAGAGGACATGACATTGCCTTTGATGAACTTGACACCTTTCTGCATGTAGTATTCCTCAT
The DNA here is from genome assembly GCA_037176905.1 of Azolla pinnata. Classification (NCBI taxonomy): domain Eukaryota; kingdom Viridiplantae; phylum Streptophyta; class Polypodiopsida; order Salviniales; family Salviniaceae; genus Azolla; species Azolla pinnata. Next base: position 6,824 of record JBBBWG010031587.1, on the reverse strand, counting down.
AGAATGATGCTATCTCAGGCGTGAAGAGGCGTGCCACTAAACAAGCAGACATAAAATGCAGCGAAGTTATGATAACAAGGTGAAAGCATGGACCATCAAAATAATAACGAGAAAAGTTCAGTAAAATACATACATACATAGATAAAAATATAGACTTATATTTAGCAAAGTTCTGAAAACACACACACACACACAATATTTAGGAAAGTTTTGGAAGTCAAACACACATATGCACACACATACATATACATAGATGCACAAACGTGTCCAGTGTATGTGCTACCAGTGCCTAAGGATACAAGACGACTTACTGCAATGTGCTTCTGGAAATACCATGGTAACCATGATCTTATTTGCCACCAGTGCAGCAGCACTCTCCATGCCAATGTACCCCCCACCAATCACAACAGCCTTCTTGCCTCTACAAGAGGTCATAACTTCCACGAGCTTATTCGCATCATTTAGATTGCGAAGATAGCATATGTTCTTTGCATCAGCTCCGGTTACACCAAACTCCTCGAGTTTTAAGACCTGCCATGTAATATGTTCAATCAACGTGGGAGAAAGAAACATTTACTAGTTCTGGAGATGTAACTCGTTTTAGAAATAAATCATTCTTTTATAGACAATTGCAGAAAAGGGATGGATCTGAACATACTCGAGCACCTGTGGCTATGATAAGCGTCTTGTATGAAATTGTCTCTCCAGCTGCAGTGAGTAAAGTCTTCATCCTTACGTCTAGAGATTTCACACGGGTGTTCAAAACAAGTTCGATTCCTAAATAGAAAGAAAGAAAGAAAAAAAGTCAAACTCCTCTAACGATATAATGCAAAGGCAAAACTTCTATAACCCTGAGTTTTAATTGCTTTGCTAAATGCAGTAGCACAGAACCCAATAAAGAAACTGTTGTTATTTTAACAATTACATTGACAATCTATTCCCTCCTTCAAAATGCAATAGCACAGAACCCAATAAAGAAACTGTTGTTATTTCAACAATTACATCGACAATTTATTCCCGCCTTCAATGAGAGAAAGAATCGGAGTTGTGTGAATGAATACCATGGTCTTTATACCACTTTGGAGTTAATCGTTCAGCCCCAACCCCAACACAAGTGTGGAAAGACGGTAAAGTTGCAGCTCCTGTAAAGGGAATAGAAAATTGAATTATAGTTAAGCAGGAACTTTTACTACTTGTGAAGTAAGAGTAGGAATTTTAAGCTTGTTACTAGAATAACTGATTATAATTAGGTCAAATAAGGCTTACAACAGGCACTCAGAAACAAGAGAGATCCCAGAAAAACAATGCAATAAATGTGAAGAAAATTAACATGCTATTCAATCTCTTATTTGATGAAAGGCAATTGAGAATTCATTGTTTTGAACAAATTTTCTAGAAATATTACAATGCATAGATATCTCACAGTTAGATTACAATACCTTCTGGCAGTAAGCAACCCTTACTTATGGCTGGTCGTTCGTACGGAGCTACCTACACACACACAAATGGGAAAATCGTACGGAATCTTCAGAAAATCCTAGAAGAAAAGGTCTTGAGCAGTAAAAATTTCCAAAGAAACTATATTGGTTCCTTAGACAAAAACATAAAAAAAAGATGGTTTGTGTGTTACGAAATTACAAGAAATCAGCAAAAATTAGAATGTTAAAAGGTTGCACAGAGGTCCCTTACTGATTCTTCTGAAATGATGCAAAGCTCGCCCTGGTGGATCCCGTGCTTCACGAACTCTAGAGCTGCATAGCCTGCAGAAACTCCTCCCCCTAGGATAACAATCTTAAATGCTCTCCCCATTTTCTACATAAGAAAGATAGCCTTTTCAGGGTTTCTTCATCTATCTCCAATTTTAACACTTCAATACACAAAAAACCAAAAAAGAACGAGATTGCTTTAACTGCAACTATCTTATAGTTTATCCTCAGACTGAAGACACAACCCCTAGTGAATAAATTGAACTAAAAAATATGGTTTCGTGGTTTCTGTTATCTACAATCAGTAAAATCAAAAGAACAAATATTTCCAGTCAGAAAGTAATACGAATCTCAAATTCCACCGATAGAATCCATTAAAATCAAGAGTAACAGAATCAATGAAAACGGAAGTCTCCACACCAATGAGAGAGAAAACAGAACTCTGTTAGCAGGACCAACTGAGTGAAAATAGAAAAAATCCCAAATTACTTGATTATCCTGATCAGGACGCAATAAAAATCGCCAATTCTTGTCATGGTGTTATATTAGCATCAAGAGAGATTAAATTTAAAAAAAAAGGATCTACACCAATGGACAAGTTTTTAAATGGAACAGAAAAGGCTTACGATTTATGAATAACAACTGGATCGAAACCTCTTCATGAAGAAAGGAGAAATTGAAGGACCTCAAAATGACAAATACAATCAATATACGAAACCTCTTCATGAATAATGGAAAATCTTTAACAAAATTGAAAAATGTAGGCGACCTATGAAAACGCCCTGAGAAACATCACAAATAAAGCGAAGGAAAGGACATACATTTGATAAAGAAACGGCGAGTTTCAAGAAGAATATGTTGACAGATATCATACTTGGAAGGAAAAATCTAGAGATTTACATGAAATATCCTGAGTAGAGAAAAAGAAGTATTTTGAGCACAATAATCTCACCATTTGCACATAAGTTTCTCGTGTCTAATTACTTTCGAACAGAACAAAATGAGAAAGAGGAGTTCCACTTAAAACTTCGTTGATAAATCAAACAGAAAAATGGAATGAAATTTGTTCTTTCAAAAGAATTGGTGACGAAGCAGAAGAAAAAAATGGACCAATGGAAGCTTTACTGAGCGATCAAAAGATAAAATGAATCGAGAACGAGAAGGTACAAAACAGATTAAGGATTTACTAGGATATCAGGTAAATATGGAGATATTTCTCCGGCTGAACAGAACAAGAAAACCAACCAAAATGTAAGGTTCTTTAAGGAGCTCAAAAGAGATCAAGCTAAAACACTGTTCCGGCTAGATAAAGAAGAATAGTTGAAACACAAAATAAGGATTCCTTTAGGTGAATCGGATTATGAGAAAGACTTGCAGTAGAACAGCGAGCAACAACAGAAAAGAATGTATTTCCAGAATCTGATAGAAATTGAAGAGATTGATTGAAGAAGATGATAATGATGACGGCAATGGTATGGGGATGGTAAAGTTGGATAAGAAAGAAAGCTTTTCCACATAACATGAAGGAAAAGAAGAAGAATAAGAAAGGGATTTCAAAACGCAAATGAAACGGTAAGATGGTGAAGAAGAAGAAGAAGGAAACGTAATGGTATGAAGAAGAAGCACGATTATGATGATGATGGTAATCATCATCATCAGCAGCAGCAGCAGCAGCAGCATCATCACGAGAAAGCGAGCTTTCTCTACAAAATAACGTGATGACGCTGAAGCGGATTAAAATACCGAAAAAAAAGCAGGGAGAGGAAAATTCATGGATTCGATTGATTTAGCAGGTGAGGGGGAAAGGGCCAGGAAGAAGAAGCGGGGAATACAGACACACAGAGATCAGCAGCCGCAGCAGCAGAAGAAGAACAACAACAAGAAGAAGAAGAAAGATGAATGGATGAGCCTTAAGTCCTATCCGTCTGGTTATGGCGAGAAGAACAAGAACAAGAAGCAGAAGAAGAACAACAACAAGAAGAAGAAGAAGAAAGGTGAATGGATGAGCCTTACCTCCTGTCCCTCTGGCTATGGCGAGAACAACAACAACAACAAGAAGAAGAAGAAAGATGAATGGATGAGCCTTAGTTCCTATCCGTCTGGCTATGGCGAGAAGAAGAAGAACAACAACAAGAAGAAGAAGAAAGATGAATGGATGAGCCTTACCTCCTATCCGTCTGGTTACGGCGAGAAGAAGAAGAAGAAGAAGAAGAAGAAGAAGAACAACAACAACAACAAAGATGAATGGATGAGCCTTAGTTCCTATCCGTCTGGCTATGGCGAGAAGAAGAAGAAGAAGAAGAAGAAGAACAACAACAACAACAACAAGAAAGATGAATGGATGAGCCTTACCTCCTATCCGTGCGGCTATGGCGAGAAGAAGAAGAACAACAACAACAACAACAACAACAACAACACAATAACAACAACAGCAGCAGCAGCAGCAGCAGCAACAACAACAACGAAGACAACAAAGATGAATGGATGAGCCGTACCTGCTAGTCCGTGCGGCTATGGCGAGAAGCTTGAAGCTGCAGCAAAGGCCAGACGAAGAAGGAAGAAGAAGAAGAAGAAGAAGAAGAA
>JBBBWG010031576.1:27556-44704 GCA_037176905.1 Azolla pinnata | reverse complement strand
CTCTCTCTCTCTCTCTCTCTCTCTCTCTCTCTCTCTCTCTCTCTCTCTCTCTCTCTCTCTCTCTCTCTCTCTTTCGCGCTCTTTCCATCGATGTTGCTTCTTGCGCCTTCGACGTTTCGGCGTAAGTTAGTGCCTGCGCGCTCCGATCCATCGATCCATCGATGTATGTATGGATGTGTCTCTCTTTCCGTATCGTTGCTGCTTCTTGCGCCTTCGACGTTTCGGCGTAAGTTAGTGCCTGCGCGCTCCGATCCATCAATCCATCGATGTATGTATGGATGTGTCTCTCTTTCCGTATCGTTGCTGCTTCTTGCGCCTTCGACGTTTCGGGGTACGGTAGTACCTGCGCGCTCCGATCCATCGATCCATCGATCGATGTATGTATGTATGTATGTATGTGTCTCTCTTTCCGTATCGTTGCTGCTTCTTGCGCCTTCGACGTTTCGGGGTAAGTTAGTACCTGCGCTCCGATCGATATCGATCTATGTATGTCTCTTTCCATGTCGCTGCTGCTTCTTGCACCTGCATTTCTTGTGCCTTCGACGTTTGAGGTAAGTAAGTACCTGCGCTCCGATCGATCGATGTGTCTCTCTTTCCATATTGCTGCTGCTGCTTCTTGCGCCTTCGACGTTTGAGGTAAGTAAGTGCCTGCGCTCCGATCGATCGATCGATGTATGTATGTGTCTCTCTTTCCATATCGCTGCTGCTTCTTGCACCTCCGCTTCTTGCGCCTTCAACGTTTGAGGTAAGTAAGTGCCTGCGCTCCGATCGATCGATCGATGTATGTATGTGTCTCTCTTTCCATATCGCTGCTGCTTCTTGCACCTCCGCTTCTTGCGCCTTCAACGTTTGAGGTAAGTATGTGCCTGAGCTCCGATCGATCGATCGATGTATGTGTCTCTCTTTCCATATCGCTGCTGCTTCAGCACATAAGCAAGATCTTTCGCTTCCTTGCTCCTTGGAAGAAGCTTCTTTCCATCGCTGCTGCTTCTGCCACATCGAGAGAGAGAGAGAGAGAGAGAGAGAGAGGATCTTGTGCTTCCTTGCTCCTTGGAAGAAGCTTCTCTCCATCGCTGCTGTTTCTGCACATAGAGAGAGAGAGAGAGAGAGAGAGAGAGAGAGAGAGAGAGAGAGAGAGACACAAACATAAACTTGATTGCAGGTTAGGGTCCACCCGTGCGGTGAACAGGCGCTACATCAGCGACTGCATCCCATCCAAGTTCCGCCTCAAGGCCTCCGCGAGCTTCGTCAGCGCCAGCGCCCTCGGCATGGCAGCAGGCCCAGCCCTAGCGGGAGCTCTCGAGATCGACACCGTCTTCCTCGGCTTCACCTTCAACGCCAACACCCTTCCTGGATGGGTCATGGCCATGGCTTGGCTTGTGTACATGGTTTGGGCTCTCCTGGGCTTCAAGGAGCCCATCAGGCAGCTCAACGCCTCGACTGCACCGGCGACGGCCGGTTGCAGGGGGAATGGGCACGTCGAACCACCACAATCGGCATCCCGAGCTACGGCAGATCCATCGATCGAGCCGCTGTTAGATCCGATCCAAAAACAAGATCACGAGCAGCATGATCACGAAAATGTCTGCGCTGACCATGAGAAAGAGGAGGATGAGGATGAGGATGATGAATCTCCCGCAACTTCGATATCGGAGGCATACAAGCTGCTGACAAAACCAGTAAAGGTATGTATGCATAAGCATGATCAGGGCCGCATTGTTTGACTGGTATAGCTAGTTGCTTTCGTCGAGCCAAACCAGTGAAGGTATGTATGCATGAGCATGATGAGGGCCACACTTTTGACTGGTGTGGTTAGTTGCTTTGTTTGCGAAGGCAGAGCATGATCAGGACCACATCGTTTGAAAGATTTAGCCGCTTCCGTCGACCCAAGCCAGTAAATTTGAGCATGATCAGGACTACATTGTTTCGCCAGAACTAGTTGCTTTCTTTGAGCCAAGCCAGTAAATTTGAGCATGCTCAGGGCCACATTGTTTCACTGGTCTAGTATATTTGAACATGATCAGGGCCACATTGTTTTACAGATCTTGGCTTTCTTCGAGCCAAGCCAGTATATTTGAACATGATCAGGGCCACATTGTTTTACAGATCTAGTTTGTTGCTTTTGTTGATCCAAACCAGTAACTTTTGTTGAGCATGATGAGGGCCGCATTTTCATAAATCTCGTTGCTTTCTTCGAGCCAAACCAGTCGACATGAACAGGGTCAGGGCCACACTATTTCAAAAATCTAGTTGATTTGTCTGAGCCAAACCAGTGAACATGATGAGCATGATCAGGGCCACATTTTGTCATAGATCTAGTTGCTTTCTTTAAGCCAAACCAGTGAGAAAATGATGAGCATGATCAGGGCCACATTGTTTCAAAGATCTAGTTGTGTTCTCTGAGCTCAAGGTGCTGAGGTGTGATACATACATTCCGATCGGATTTACTGGTGATCCTTGTTCTAAGCTTTGTCGATCATCTGTCGCATGGTGGTGCTGCAGGTCCAGCTCTTCATCTACTTTGTGCTGAAGTATGCTATGGAGATTGTGCTGTCAGAATCGAGCGTCATCACATCCTACTATTTCGGCTGGTCGACGCGTGCTGTAGCTGTGTTCCTCGGGCTCCTCGGATTAACCATTTTGCCAATCAACTTCCTCGTAGGCAGCTATATCAGCAACATCTTGGAGGATAGGTAAGCCTACTATGAACTAGATTCCCTGTCCTTTTAAAAGGAAACATATACTTCAATTAGTCAGAAGAAGCAGATTGCCCATAAGGGGGCAGTACATCTTTTTCTATTTCCCCACCCCCGAGAGCAGGCCTATTCTTCAGCCTGCCTCTCGATGCCCATTAGCACTTCATACATGAACTGATTGTCACACATCGACGCCTTTGCTTCTTCACGAGGTTTTCCGCAGGCAACTCTTGTTTGCATCGCAGATCGTCATGTGCTTGGGGTTGACGATCTCCTTCGTTGGGCCACTGCCGTATACAGTCGCACAATATGTGATCGGGTCGCTGATCACGTTCGTGGGAGCAGAGATTCTGGAAGGCAAGCCATGCATATGTTCATGTCTCTATGTGCACCTATATATGTGTGTGTGCTTTGTGTGTGCAATCAACATGGCTGAGATGATGATGATGTTCCTTCTTATTCTGGAATCTGCATTTTGAGCAGGGGTAAACTTGTCATTGCTATCGAGGGTCATGTCTGCACGGCTCGCGAAAGGCACGTACAATAATGGCTTGTTGTCCACAGAAGCTGGGACTCTAGCCAGAGTGGTTGCCGATTGCAGTATCACCTTGGCCGGATATCTAGGCACCTCCGTCCTTCTTAATGCCACCATCGCGACCACATTGCTCCTCGGCCTCGTGTCCTTGGTATTGACATCCAATTCCTACAATTCCCTCTTTTGACATCAGATTGGTCGAAGATTAAGATCCAAAAGTTGCGACCTGCACAAATCGTATTGATTGAAGAGTCGTCGTTAATGGATTCCATTGCTTTTGGGATCGCGGAATGAGGGGCGCAGATGATCCTGTTGATATGCAACGAAAAGCATTTGGCATGTACATAGAAGAAAGAGAATTCCAAATGTTAGGCACAAATCAAAGGAAAAGGCCTTACCAGGTAAAGAGAAAAGAATCTCTAGAGGCAAAACGTTGTTTAAATGGACTTAAAATGCATGGTCGACTGTTCATCAATTGTTGAAAGATATGCGGAGTCTCTTCTAAAAAACCACATATATGCAATTTATTGTGTCTAGAACTCGTCTCTAAAACATTTCACAAGATACATGTAATATGGTAGAAACCATGTATAAACAATACTTGTAATCTCGTTGATTTCGAGAAACCAACCCTTAATTAATTATTACAAATGCCGAGCTATATTAACTATGATTCGCAGATATCATAAATTACAAATAGAGCATGATCAATTGAGCTACAAGCTGCTTTGACCACATATGACATGGGAAGTTAGACACGAATATAAATGAGGAAGAGAATAAGCATTTTGGCACTTATCCCCTTGATGGAACTCAAGGCGAACAATTGCTCACAACGTCTGTGATTTGATGATCTATGGTGGCATGCACCAATGCCCAAAAATATTCTGCAACATCCCAAAATGCCTTATATACTTCGAAATAATCTACCAAGGTTTCATATATAGAAGAATGTTCTAGCAAGAGAATTTAAGAAATACATCATCTTTGAATCACATGGAGGCTGCAAGATTGATCCTTAGGCTCTCGAAGCAAATGTAAAATGTTAAAATAACGTGGTAATCAGTGCACTGATTGGGCTTCAAGAAACTTAAAATCCTTGATCAGTGCACTGATTGGGCTTCAAGAAACTTAAAATCCTTGATCAAACCAATAGAACAATAACAGATCAAAGTACATTTTCAACTGCATTTCCCAATGCCAGCAAATACAGCACTGATCAACAAGAAACAAATGTGTTTAGCTCCAATCTTTCCATAGCTTGTAATGGCTCTATTTACACCAAACAGCATACATAATCTCCACGAGCAGAGCTGTGAAATAAATATTCATTCTTCGATGCGATCAGGCAACAGGGTAGCATCAAGTAAGCACAAACTATACTAGCCTACGATAGTATAAACACGGGGCATTGACGGAAATACTGCAAGAATACAAGCACCTGCAAGGCACAGTTTTGCCTATCCAAACAAATAGAAGAGCCAAAAATGATTTACAAATTTTTCCTTTTCATCATCTCATTCTGTATGCATATACACACACCTGCAAGACATAGTTATATAATTCAAAACATTACAAGAACCGAGAATGCTTTATAAACTTTTCCTTTTTATCATTTAATTCAGGAGACCAAGATTTTGTACACATATACATGCACATTTCTGTATGCATATACATTATATATGTATATATAAACATATATACATATAAGACATGGCCTTCAGACCATCAAAGACTCATGAAACAGCTGCTTTTGCTTGTTTTCTCAAAGCAAAAGGAATTAGATCCCTCTGTTAGTACCACACTTTGAACAAGAAATGTACACTAAAGCTGGAAGACTGCTAGGCATATACTAAGATTTGGTGGGATCGAGCTGCATGACTAGGGCACCAGCGCATCGCCCATTTCCATTTTGTTGCTGCTTGTTCTTTTCGTTCTTCTGAGAAGCCAGTAAAACGGCGAGAAAAGAAATAAGGAAAGAAAGAAGAAAAACCCAACCATGTGCCAGTCAATCTGCAGGCACTAGCTAAACTTCACACTTTGGCATCAACCGAAAGATGCTCGGGGCCTGTTTCTATCTCGTGCAAAAGAGCCGGTTACGAAAAACATGACCCGACTCTGGCCCTGATCGCCCGACGTTCTTCTCGTTCCACTTCATTTCGTTCATCCGATGGTGTCATCAAGGGTTCAGGGTTCATAGGGTGGGGGTCTAGGGCCTAGGGTCTAGGGTCTAAGGTCTAAGGTCTAGGTTTAGGGCCTCGAGTGTTCAGGGTTCAAGCTTCTAGGGTGTAGGGGCTAGAGCCTAGGGTGCAGGGTTTAGGCTGCAATCAAGAGCCTCGAGCATTAAGGGTTCTGTAGTTTATAGGATCTGGGGTCTAGGGTATAAGCTCTAGAGTTTAGGGGTTTTATAAGATCTCCAACAACCGACAGCCTCGAGGATTTAGGGTCTAGCGAAGAGTTTCTAAGGGCAATTTGTCTATCTAACAAAGGTCTGGATCTCGACGGAGAGCCTCAAGGAAGAGGAGGAGGACGAGGAGGAGCTTACACGACACGGAAGTGTTGTTGGGTGGAGATGCCGTCCCTGGAGATGAAGAAATCGAAGTCGGGATGGCGCACATCGAGCTGACGGATCCAAGCGTTGGCAGAGCCGACGAGAGATGCAACACGCAGCCTGTCGGATGATGATGATGGTGATGCTGTGCTGCAGAAGGGAGGCCCCAGCTTGTAAGATGCCAAGCCGAAGGCAGGAAGCTCCACTGCCCTCCCGTGGCCCTTCACCCTCCATGGGCATGGACTATGCTCCTCCAGCCATCTCCCTGGACCTGCTTCTGATCCCCCCCCCTCTAGTCCCCTCTGCTTCCCATAGCAGCTGAACTTGCCATCCCCGCCGCTGTCCTCTCGGCCTCTTGCCGATGCTGCCATCGTTACTGCCGACATTGCTCGCTTGTCTATACATACAGGGAACAAAGCTGGTTTGCTTCTTTTGATATCTACATACAGGGAAGAACTTTTTGTCTATACATACAGGGAACAACAGTGGTTTGCTTCTTTTGATATCTACATACAGGGAAGAACTTTTTGTCTATACATGCAGGGAACACCGCTGGTTGCCCCGATATCCACGTACAGGGAAGAACTTTGTCTATACATGCAAGGAATAACACTGGTTCTACGTACAGGGAAGAACTCTGTCTATACATACAGGGAACAACACTGGTTGCTTTTGATATCTACATACAGGGAAGAACTTTGCCTATACATACAGGGAACAGCAATCGATGCGTTCCCTACACATACAGGAAACCCCGATGTTTGCATTGTCTATACATAAAGGAAACACCACTGGTTGCATTCTATATATACACAAAGGAAACACCACTGGTTGCTTTGGCTATCTATAACATACAGGGGTTGCCTTGCCTATACGTACAGGTAGCAACATTGGCTGGCTACTTTGTCTATTCAGACAGAGGATGCTTTTCCTTTGAAGTGAGAAAAAGCTTGAGAATGGTTGCTTTGTCTGAGGATATCAGAACACTGAAGATGGCACGGCTAATTTTTTGGCTTTTAACACACATGGAAACACTGAAGATGGTATCATTTATCTTAAGTGCGCTCTTTTTGAGGTTGAGGGGAATGAGAATGGGAGCAATCTAAGACATAATTGGCTTTTGAGGACACACATTTGAACAGTGAAGATGGTATTGTGTACATTTGGCAGTTAGGTGAGAAAGCACGAGAATGGGAACACCGATTACTTGTCTATGGGCATCGCAAATAATTAGCTTTGGATAAGCCTAGGAACACTGATGACTTGTCTTAAGGACTCAGCTAATTAGCTTGGAATACGTTTATGGAATTTGCACCATAAGATTAGATTTTGAACCATCGAAGTATAAAACCGCTGCTACTTAACTATAATGTAGCATAGCTAAGGAAATTGCCAATTAGCTGAAGTTAGTGCTTGCATTCTCATGCCTTCCACCCAAAAGCCCAAAATCCTGAACTTCTTTTATGCTTTGATCCCATATACGTACCTTGAAGTGGTAATGACGAAGGTGTCCAGAGAGAATGAAATGTGAGAAAACATGTGGGAGAATCACTCATGGTTGGCCCTGTTGGTATGCGATAGATCGGGTACCTGTATGTAAGGATTTCTTATGTTTATTAATTTCAGTGAAATCAACAAGGAATGCATTTTTGGAAAGTTAGTAGTCTCTCTTAGCACTTCAAAAAATTGACAAAGAATGGATTCACTAATGTTCTGTGCTAACAGAAAATCTTTTTTCCTGCTTATTGTAAAATGAAATCCACAAGGTAACAGGTTTGAAAAGCTAGCAATTCTCTTGGCATTTTCCTAGTTCAACCATGAATGAATTTGCTAAGCTAATAACCTCTTATATCATTTCCAGGTTTGAAAGTGCAAGGAAGTGCTAAGCTAGCAATCTCTCTTAGCATTTCTAAGTTCAAGAATGGAACTAAGCTAGTAACTTTCTTAGCAGTTTTGAGTTCACGAAGCCAATAACCTTTCTTAGCATTTTCAAGCTCAACAAATGGATTGGTCAAAGTTCAACAAAAGATACAGTAATCTTTCTTAACATTTACATTCAATGAGGAATTAACACACATACAGCTACACGTGCCTTTTTGTTGATAAGAAAATCCAGATTTCCATAAATCTTTTGAGGAAGCTTACCAAGCGACTGACAGCCAACTTGCAGGAGACAGCTCGTTGCTCATAAGGGTGTAAAGCTGGGGGAAATCAACAGCAAGCTCCCGAATCTGCACCCAAAGTCAAAGTTTATAAATAGCATATGCATGAGCATGTACATTTATTTATATGCCAAAATATGTGCATTAAGTTTATAGATAGCATATGCATGACCATGTACATTTGCACGCGTACGTGTGAACGAGAACGATTATTGTGGGGTATATACAGTACGTATATACATTGTGTGCATTGCATCGCATGTACATTTCTACGCATATAAGCGCAAATCGTGTTATTAACACCTGGGCTGATATCATAAACCGTGCTAACCTAGGCATGGAAGTTATGCATGAACGCAAATGGGAGTGTGAGCATGGGCCTGAGAATTAAGCATGCGTATGCGTACACAAGTATGCAATCGGGTACGAGTAATGAGAATGGGGCATGTATACTATGCGTGCATTTTGGGTATGAGTATCGAGAATGGGAAATGCATGCTACGATGCATACACAGTATGCATTTGGTTGGGTATGTATATGCAATAATCATACAAAACACAAACCAGTCTAGGCCTGAGTTACATACACATATAGATCTGGGTCTAAACATCTGTGTGAATGTGTATGTACCTTTCCTGCAAGAGGTGTTCGCCCATAGGGTGAGCAGCGCTCGAAATACTCGAAAGCGAGGTCTCCATGCCTACTACACTCGGATTCATCACTGGATGCGCTGAAGCTGAGCCTGTCAGAAGAGCCAGAGCTTAGGTTCTCCCAGCACTGCTCTGTCTCAGCCTTTGTTTGGAGCTTCATCATCGGCGCCCTCTCGCTCTCGTTGTCGCTCCCGAAATCGCTGCTCACCACGCTGCGCATGTCGCTCCCATCGCTCCAATCGTTGTCCTCTCGATACCCTATCCTGATCACACATACAGGGGATCCCAATGTCAGAAGAACAACTACATTATGGCAAACAAAATACCACCGTGGGAAACCCCCTCGATACAAAGCTTGAAAAACCATCCGAATTTTATCAGAACAATCCAAAATGTCAAAATCAAAGTAGAATGCTCATCGAATACACAATCCAAACGCTCAAATCGTAATGCATACGGGGAAGAAGAACATGGACTTCATTGTCCTCTCGATAACAACATCTCCTCATCGAATGCAATTCAAATGTCAAAACGTCAGGCAAACATAACCAACCAACATGGAATTCCTCATCCTCTTGATACACAATCAAACACAATCCAATCTTCAAAACATAATGCAAGCAGAAACATAACATGGAATACATTATTCTCTTGATACCCTGCCCCTACCCAATGCAATCCAAATGCCAAAACATAGTGCAAACAGGAAAAACATGGACTTCATCATCCTCCTGGCATTCTATGTCCTGATCAAATGTCATCCAAATGCCAAATCATCAGACACGCATAAAAAACCAACACTGAATTCATCATCTTCTTAATACATGATTTCCTCACCAAACACAATCCAAATGTCAAAACGTAATGTGAGCAGGAAAAACAGCACGGACTTCAGGACCCTCTTTATACCATATCATGATCAAACACTATCCAAAAGATCAAAACATCAGGAATGCACAAAAACCGACGTGAAATCCTCTTGATACACGATTTTCCTGATCAAACATAATGGAAGTGAAACAAGGCATCCATCGGAGACACCACATTGAGGAATTTCAGAGAAAAAACTCAACACAGGAAACATAGTGCAAGCGGAAAAAACTGAATGAACATCATCATTGGAGATCAACAACGGTCATATGCATATACCAATGATTTTTATGCATGGTAACGCAAATGTTCTGTATGTCTGTATGTATACATGTGTACCTTTTGTTAGTATGATAAATCTGCAAGGCAGAGAGGTAAGGCACATAGTATTGCATCATAGTTTCACCACATGGTAAAACTAGAGGAACTCCAGCTCCATAAACACTCCATTCGTCGAAAGAGCCCCATAAGTCACCCAGATTGAAGAAAATAGGCTTTCCCTCTTCTTTTTCAACCCCTTGGTTCTTCCATTTCCCATTCAAAGCTTCATCTCCATGTATAACCTGCCCGCCATTAAACCAAACACAATCTTAGGCTTTTTCTGGAGGCTGAACCAATGGAATGAATGTGGTAAAGAGTCCCGTGGATTTCGGCTATATCCACACATATAAAACAAAGAGGAGACACATTTGAAGAAGCTACTTCCCCGTATGTATAAAAGCTTCTTGTGGCGAAGGATTTATGCTGAGCTACACTTGTGAATTCAGAGGAAGTAATCGCATTGAACGCACATACCTTAGCTGGGCATTGGACAGATGGAGTGACGTGATCCAAAAAGAACTCGAGATTCGATTTGCCCTCTGAATTCCAAACCATGCCACCACGGAAGAATGCGTTCATGGATGCACTTTGACCAGCTTCAATGCCATATTCCCTCGAATGCAGCATAATGCAATTGCTCGCCATGAATGGATCCACAGAAGCCAGGGTGTGGATAGTAATCGAGCTTCCAGCAATTCTCGACGATCACTCTGCAACTCTTTTTTATGCTAAAACGTGCATGATCTGATTATACGATGATTGCTTGGCTAGAAGTAGATGATAGACTAGAGCAATTGCCCACGACAGATTGAGACATCAAACAATGATGTGGATGTGACATCTGATGATGCGATGATTTTGTGATGCAGATGCTGTAAAGCTTGTAACTTAATTTATGGAAAAATCAGCACAGGAATTAAATGCATGAGGAAACTGTGCGGGGAGCAGAGCGATGGTTGAAATGTCAAATCTTTGGAAGAATGATGAACGTTGCAGACGATGAGTAGCCCTTCCAAAACAATGGAGATTGCCCAAATGCAGATCAGCAGAGAATCCAATCGAGCAAATAGGAACTATTATCGAGGGAAATTTAAGGTCTCCTCAATGAAAATAATGGAGGTTTTCCTGAGCGCAATGCTCGCACAAATGAAGCTTCTTCGAGATAAAGGAAATCGCCCAGATGACAGTCGGAAGCTTCTTTCAGAAAGAAAATCGGCCCAGCTGACTTCTTCAGGAGAACAAAATCGCCCACGAGGGGAAAGAAGGGAAGCTTCGCGGATGAAATGAAGGCTCTTGGTGGCGACAAAATCGCTCCAAATGAACTGAAGCTCCCCTTTCAGGGAAGAAACTCGTGGAAAACGAAGCTTCTTCAGGACTTAAGATAAGAGCTGCCCACACTGAAAGCTTCTTCAAGACCTAAAAATCGCCCAGATGAAGCGCATAGTCCGCCGAATGATCGCTTCAGGACAAACGAAAATCGCCCAGATGATTGAAGCACTCGGCCGGCAGAATGATCGCCCGTGAGCGCGCGCTTCTACAGAGAGAGCAGCTGCGACCGCCTACGTTCTTTCCCAAAGCGGGGAACTTTTTCCGCCCAGGAAGGGGGAGCTTTCTGAAGATTTCGCACAGAGAAGGGAAAGCAGGGGGGAGAAGAAGAAACGAAGGGCGGGCGGAAGAAGCGAAGCAGGGAACGCAAGAGAAAGGGGGATTAAAAGCAGGTGAGAAAGCGACGACGTCGTTACTTTCAAAGGGAAAGACGCGTGTTGAGCAGAGACTCTCTGTGCGTTTTGGCTATGGCGGAAGGCCGCGTAGCTCACCTAATCGATGCAATCGGAGAAGACGACACAGGGACATGCATGCACATGCATGCACATGCATGGTGCATGGCGCATGCACGCACACATACATGATGCGTATGCATCATGCGTGCCCCCATACCACCCCATGCATGCAGTCGGCCTGTCGATGTATCTGTGCATGTCTGGATGTATGTGTGCATGCATGTATGCGTGCGTATGTATGCATGCGTGCGCGTCTGGATGTATGGGTGCATGCATGCATGTGTGCGTGTCTGGATGTATGTATGCGTGCGTGCATGTGTGTGTATGTATGTGCGCATGCATGTGCGTGCATGTGCATGTCCGTTCATGCGTGCACCGTATGTATGCATGCGCGCATGCCTCTATCGGTGTATGTGTGCGACCGGTGGAGGCGGCGCGCACATGCATGCACATACATGCTTCTGCACCCATGCATGCATGTGTGTGCTTGCATATGTATGCATGCATGCATGCATGTAGGCATATGTGCATGCGTCCGTGCATGCATGTGCATGCATGTGCATGTGGGTGTATGTACGCGCGTCGCGTGCATGTGGTTTGTATGTATGTGTGCGCGCATGCGAGCTTGCATGCATGCATGCATGCATGTATGCGTGGGCGTTGTGCGTATGCATGCGCTGCGTACATACATATGTATCGCATGTGCGCGCATGCATGCGTGGGCATGCATGTAAGCATGCATACGTGCATGCACGTGTGTGCATGCATCCATACATGCACACATACGTATGTGTACCTGGCTATAGATGCGTGTATGTATGTATGCATATGTGCGCGTCCGTATGTATGTATGCCTATGCATGTGTTGATGTATGTACGTACGTACGTACGTATGTACGTCCACATACCGTATGTATGTACGTATGTACGTGTGTACGTATTATGTATGTATGTGGGCATGCATGTATGTACACATGCTCACAGACATGCATGTGCAAATGTGGCATGATTGTATGTTCAGGAGCCTATGATCATTGATAGCGATCGCAAAATCGTTGGGTTTTCGGTCACATGTCGGTCGTGATCGCTCCAGAAGCCAAACGGTAGACGTCTCTGTGCCTGTATGGAGGAATCGGAGGATACTCCGCATGTTTTGGCGATCAGGCTCGGTTTAATCGGATTTTTAAAAACCAAACTGGCATTTTTTTGGGGGGGGATCGAATTACCAGGGAAACGAGGGATTAAGTTCCCTTCTAACGCGAGTAGCTGATAGGATCAAAGCCTTGTCGCACAGGCAGAGTTTTCGACGAGAAAGAGCTGATGGGGGTTGAACCTTTACCAAACTTGGCAGAGTTTTTTTGTATAATGAGATAAGTAATTCATTATATGACTAGCATTTCACGGCTATCGAATCTACTTCACGTTGAAGCGGTCAAGTGACAACACGCTGGTGTTTTTACCAGTCTCCGATTCTACGCGATTTATGACCTTCAGCTGTTGTCTTGCCGTTCTGACATCGTCGATTAACTTCCTGCGTTGATCTTCCGCTCGATGCCCCCTTGTGCCCCTATTCTGTGAAGTGTTTCCGAATAACGTTTCGGACGTTTTAAGGAGCCGGGGTACGATTGCTTTGAGCGATGAATGTTGTCGAGCCCCCCAGCAGAGTACAACAGAGAGACGCTTCCGATCGATGATGATGTTCCTATTGGGTAGGTGGATTAGATTATTGATCGAGAGGGAAGCAGATAATGTTTTCGATGGACATTGGAATACTTCTGAAGCCGATCGATGTCATATCATAAATAGTTTAGAAACGTGCGACAATAGAACACTAGTAACACCGCAAATTTTTCCAAGCACCAGACAACTAAAAAGCCTGGCAAATGCCGATATTTCAATATGATCGTCCCAGTCGATCATGAGGAGAGATGTAGGACCTATGAGAGTTAATCAAATCTCTCAAGACTCGAAAGACGCACAAGTGCGAGTTGAACTCCACTTCTGCTCGAGGCATCGATGCAATCAGTGTGAAAGTTTTTTATGGTGAAATATGGTCGTGAAGTTTATGTTTTCCCATAAATTAAGATTCATCATTAGTAATATAATGTCAAAATTACATACTAAAGACAGACGGTTAAAAACTTCACTCTCTCCTAGAACCTCTTTGTTCAGAGCTCTTGATGATGGTTCAAGCATAATTCCAGAGCAGAGTTAAATTATCCCCAGAAAATACTTGAGTGCCTCTCCACGCCCTCTCAACAACTCCACCCTTCTCGACAATATTCTATCGAGATCTCATCGTTGTAAATTGTGAGTAAACAAGGCACCCTCCATATGTGTTGCATCGCTGCCTCTGTTGGTTCTTCGACATCTTCAAACACCTTTCTACACCTTGCAATCCATACATGCCAAAGAGACTACTATGAAGATTCAAAACTACGCCAATTCGATATATATAAAAGTAAGAGACCGCGAGAGTTGTGCTTAATCATTCCGGTTCAACGCAAGTCCATGCAAAGGCCCTTATTGGGTCAGGTCTGGGATATATCGGTCCCCTGTAATATTGTCGGAGAACATAATGATATTTTTTCCATTCTATCTTTTTCCATGCTCGAATTATTGTTCTGTTATCGAACAAGAAGGTTACAAGCTATGCTATGTATGTAACATTGTCGGAGAACAGAATGTGATATTTTACCATTCTCAGTATCTTGTTTTCCACGCGCAAATTTTTTGCTCCATTCTCAAATGCGAATGTTACGAACTATGCTACGTATGCAATATTACAAGAGAACAGAATGCGATATTTTCTCATTCTTGCCTGCGGATGCGAATGTTACAAACTATGCCATGCATGAAATATTATCAAAGGACAGAATGATATTTTTCCAGTCTTTCTGTCTTTTTCCATGCTCGTCCATTCTTGAATGCGAACGCGGATGTTGCAAACTGTGGTATGCATATAATATTACCAGAGAGCGAAATGCCCATATTTCCCCATTCTCGCTATATTCTTTCCACGCTGGATCATTGTTCCATTCTCGACTGCGAATGCGAACGTTACAAACCATGCCATGCATGCAATATCGCCAGAGAAACATAATGACATTTCCCCAATATTGCTATATCTTTCTCCATGCTCCTCGAACTATCGTTATATTCTCAAACGAGAATGCGAATGTTACGAACCACGCGATGCATGTAATCTGATCAGAGAACAGAAACGATCGCTTTCTCATTCATACTTACATTATTTCCCGCTTAAAAATTACAGCTCCATTCCCTCGACTGCGAACGTATACGAATCCAGAGTACGTTTCTGAAATTAATCGCAGAGCAGAGCTCGAATTATCGTTCCGCGAACTCTATTATTATGTACCTGATATCATCAGAGAACAGAACTACAGTTCTTGTTCATATTAGAGAGCAAATCTACAGTTCTGGTTCATATCAGAGAACAGAGAACAGAATTACAGTTCTTGAAATGAACAGAAGAAGAAGAAAAAAGAACAAAACCAAAAAAAGAAGGGTTCTTGGAAACCCTAGGGCTACCCTGCAGAATTTGCAGAAACCCTAATTCGCAGAAACCCTAAGTCGCAGAAACCCTAGCGCAGCAGACGACGACGACGACGACGACGAAGCTCATCTTCTTCTTCTTCTGCTTCTTCTTCGTCTTCGTCTTCCTCCATTCTTTGATTCCGTTCCGTTCCATTCCTTGATTCTTTCGCCCGTCGATTCTTCTCCGGTCCTCTCGTTCCCCTTCGAACCTCGCCATCGCCATCGCCATCGCCAATCGCACATCGCACATCGCACATCGCAAATCGCTATGGACGCTGCCTCGACCAACGGATCCGCCCCTCCTCCCGCTCCCGGCCCCACTCTCCATCGCCTCTGCCTCCACAACAGCCTCTCCGACTCCAAAATGCCTTTCTTCACCAGCGATGGCTCTCGCAGAGGTGCGCTCCAGTTCCTCTATTCCCCGTATGTACGCACACACACACACACACACACTGTATTCTACGGATTTTCTTGCTTTCGTTCGGTCCCCCCCCAAGTGAAAAGCGAGAACGAAGATACTCCCAGGTGAAAAACCGTCTGAAGAGGAGCTTCCTTCCGATTCCGATTCTTTCTTCGAAGCATCAGACACAACGTGTGATGCCTCCCTACTTTCGAAGATTCCTGTACTCAGAGGAAAAGTTAAAGGAAGAAAGGAGCCCTCCATTCGCTTGTGAACAACATGAATTACCCAGAACTGTTCTCATTAAAGTAATCATCACAATGTCAAATTTTTTTAAAAGTTCAGTCAGGATTTCTCTGGTCAGTAGTTTTTTGTCATGCTGATTTTATGTGCCGAGAGTATGGCATTGGTATTTTTCGAGCATTACATCGCGCAAAGCGGCTTTAAATTTGCCATTTCCTTAAACAGAGCTTCTATTCGAGTTTAAGTAATATTATGAATAGCCAAGTTCATAGTCTTATGATTCACCTTAATTTGAATGAGAAATAATCTTACGAATACCCATTTCACCCGACCAAACGTGTGCAGATATCATGGTTCATTCCTCTATATCTGTACTCTTTGTTATGATAAATAAATTCGAATTGGATTTTTTCCAAGAGGAACCTCACCATTTTTTGAGAAAATCAATCATCGCTCATAAAGTCATTTGGAACATGCTTTTGGTTCTGTTAAATGGAATTCTGAAGAGGAATCTACATAATGTGAGGTGTATGCTTGAATTACTACTAAATATATTGTCAGAGCAACCTGTCATGAGTGGATTCCTTTTTTGTGAAAAGTTTTGGCAGACAATATTCTTATTATAAGCAGTCACGTGCTTTGGCTGCAGTCACTTGGTATATTTGCGGTCCAACAGTCTATGATGCATCTCATGTTGGTCATGCAAGAAATTACGTAACCTTCGACATTATTCGAAGAGTTTTAGAGGTGAAGAGATTTGATTGCCCATGTAAATTGTTCTTTCAAGAAAGATATGGGTTTTCCACAGTCAAATGCTCAATATATTTTGGTGCATTTTCTAGAGCTACTTTAACTACCATGTGCTGTATGTGATGAACGTCACTGACGTGGATGATAAGATAATTTTCCGAGCACGGAGAAACCACTTACTGGAAGAATTTATGAATGCGGCTGAAGACCCAAATGAGGTTTGTAATTGATTCAATTCGAAGGCTTAAACTACTGCAATTGATACATCAGCATTATAGATTACAATTTGCATGGCGAAACAGTCATTAAACAAAACATTTTGTACAAACATAAAATATAAGTTTCCCTTTTGCTTGATCCTTCTTATGGTATAACATTGTCTTCTTTTTCCAAATTTGTTGTGGTACTTATTCCAACTAAGAGTGTGATCTTAAATTCCTCTCTTGTAAATTAATGATAATAATTTAATGAAATGCTGAGAACTTTCGAGTGTTTGTTCTGGTTATTCATGGTGAGGATTTTGAGGACATCTTTGTCATGCCCATTCATGTGATTTGGCACACATTGAGATTTTCTTACTACAGATTAATGCTGGATTCTATTAGTTTATGTTCCATGACCATTATAGCT
>JBBBWG010031576.1:6701-21770 GCA_037176905.1 Azolla pinnata | reverse complement strand
ACTTACCTGGACTTTACGCTGAGCGTCTGTATCTATGCTCGTTGAGAAGCAACCACAATGCAACCCTAAACTGCATTTATAACTGGCAAGTCTCCATTCATGTATTGTTTGTGGCTTACTGCTAATTTTATCCCAAATGTATTGTTTGGATCGAAAAAAACGAAACTTGTTAAAGGATGCGGCTAATTTTAGCTGAATTTTTATGTATGTGGTTGAATTAGGCACAAATATAATAACTGAAAGGATGACTGATACAATTTGGGAGGAGTCATTTATCAGGTTAGACATCAAATATCCGACTAGTTCATGCAATCATCTTCTTAACGTGAATTGATTTTTGTGGTATGAACTATGCAATCTGATACAATATGGGAGGACTATTGAGTCTTAATTATCAGGTTAAACATCAAACATCCGGATAGGCATCTTTACTAGTTCATGCAATCGTCCTCTTAAAACATTAACAGAGCGCCAGGTCAACTTGAGGTTCATTGATTTGTCACCTTGAGAGCTACTCAGAAGATTCGTGAAGATATTAATTTAATGGTTAATACATCGTAGGCTTTGATGGGCAGATACTGAGAAACATCGTATCTGCCCATCATTCATGTTCTGGAGGATTCTCATGCAGAGTTTATATATCACATGCGATTACAACTTCACCACCATAATTAGCCAGAATCGGTTATTTGCTATCTAATCATCAGCATTTAACAATCTGTATCTTTGCTGTTAAATTGTGCTTGGTCTTATTCTCTTTTGATTCAGTAATCTCATCAATTGCTCAATTTGTTAAGAACCGCCAAATCACTCACAGTAGCTTTTCTTGGCCATTGAACTTACCACCACAATTCTTCTCTTGTCGATCAAATGGAGTTTGAAAACATCCCAAATGTTTTTTACATGTAAGAATAAGTTGATCATGTTAATGACTAAACCCTTCTTCTCTGCCCTATCTACCAGTTAGTTATACGCTCCCCCACTCTCTACCGCATTTGAAATAGCAGAAGGTAATGGTGCACACAAATGTGGTACCATATCAATTAGATAAACATATGATGCATATCTAAGTATTCACAATGATGCATAAAGGTATCATATGTAGAACATGAAACAACAGAATGGAAAGGCTCTTGCCATTGTCGTAAAATTTTCATAGAAGTAAATAAAATGAGTGCACTACACCACCACCACAGATACAATGCAATTCCAAATGGTAAACTCCTAAACCCTAAACCCTAAACCGATCTGACTAATCGCAGGAGTCTCCATGTACTCCTATTCTCACCTTAAAAGGAATTATAATCAATGATATACAATTAAGCAAAATATTTTAAACGGCTCTACAAACCGTCGACAAAAACTCGCAACAATTCTAACATCGGTATGTGCTTGTTACAAGGTTTTTAACTGTCTATTACTCATACAAAATCAGGACATGCTTGCACTGCCCTTATTTACAAAATAAATTAGAAGAATTTGTGTACCTTTCATAGTTGACATCGACTTGTTGTAGCCTCCCAAGTGAAATTGATACACTTTTCTTGCGTTGAGGAGTACTCACAATACTTAGATGAACTTCCATCGGGCAAGTGACCCAGTCAACTCTTGGGTGCCATATTTGCTTACCTCAGTTAAACAATAGAGGAGATTGATCTTGTTGCTTTTATACAACATACAAGAGTTTTTGAGTTCTTAAACTCTGACTGCCGATTGTTTGCTGCTGTTTGGCGCCTTCAAAAATCTCTTGTACCTTGAAACAAAAAGTGCAAACACGAGCAATACACCAAGCATCAAAATAACGCTTGTCATTCTCAAGTAGCCTTTAACTGTTTCAGCCGTGCCATTCCCATCTTTTGCGAACAGTCGGAAATGCTGTCTTCTATGTGTGAGATTGCTGAGTGCTTCGTTCTTGACAAACAGGCCTTCACCCACAGCATCCTGTGCATCATCTTCTTCCTCTTCTGAACCCAATAAAGCTACTTGCTGTTCTGGAGTGTGAGGTTCAAGCGTGAAGTCCAGGCATGTCAATTTCCCTTCTGTGATCTTTGTTTTCATTGTATGGCTTTTGTACCCAGACATGCTGGCAGTTACTAAGAGAGCATCTCAGAACTGATTAGAATTACTTCAACTTTCAAAAAAAGTAAGTATCACAGCATTCAATGAGACAATCACCTTCATAATCCTCCCCTGGGCTAAGCAGCCTATGATAGTCCCCATATTCCTTTGTTGCAAATACCTGGATACATCATAAAATTTCTCAAAACTGTCTCATTTAACATGGTTTACATTTCTGTATAATTAAATTGTTCACAAAACTCACCACGTACATTATGCGCATGGCTATAACTGATGACAAGGTAGATTTATATCATAGTTTATCTATCCTCATGGTGACTTGGTGCGGATTAATTCACATTAGAAAGTGGGAACAAAATTGAATATGTCAAATTCTACCACTGCTTGACACTTGACCACTTGTATGAAGTGGTCAAGTGGAAGGACTGCGTGATACCAAGGAAGCTAGCTACCTACCCCCTTAGAGGGACATCCATTCTACGTCAAAGCTCTGGCGGGCCCTTATTGTCAACCTTGCAAGACATATTCGATCCCAAGGTATGATCCTCATCTGTCTGCAAATGGTATGGGACATTGATGGGCATGTGTTCTGTCTATCACCGTGGATCTAGCCACTTATTCTAACCTTTTCCTTCATAGCTTTCCTTATTTCACTTACTAATTAGTTTTGAGTTCTAACAATGTAGCATATAAAGATTAATACATGTCACATGATATGTCGATTGTTACACCAAACATTATAAAGATTAATACATACAGTGAAATTGATACCCTTCACAGAAATACTTGCAGCAAGAGGACTTCCATCCAAAGACGATACAACTGTACCATAGACACCACACTGTAATGCATCATACACGATTTTAATAAGGAGGAGCGAATTATGTTTAAAACCAGAGAAATCTATCTGCAGTTCTACTTTACCTCTAGAAGACTTGCAACTAACATAAGCATGCTGAGACGGTTTTGCTCCCAAATGTCCTCTAACTTTAATGACAAGAATTGAATTGAATTAAATTAAATTGACGTTATCCAAAAGATAAGACTCAGTGTAAAATAATGAATAATTTTACATGGAAGTTTCTAGCTTGTATATGATCAATCATTTCAAGGATAACTATCATCATTAACTGATTGCAATATCTTTTGAAATGTTTCATAGACCAAGCATATTAAATCCAAGAAAAAAAAGGCCTTGACAGAATAGAATGACCTCATGTCATTCCTGAACTCCCAACACACATTCTAACAGTAAATCTAAGAGAACTTGTGTCTCTTTGAACTTAACAGAGCTTGGAAATGCTAGATATAAGATAACATCTTTTACCTAGATGCGGAGTAGAATAAAAAAGAAAATAAGGTGAGGTTACCTCAGCTGCTGATGGCCATTTTTCCTCAGTAATCTCCAACGTCAAATCCATGCATTGCCCATGAATATAATTCCAGTCTTGCATACCCCCATATACAGGATACCTTCAATAATAAAAGAAAAAAAAGAAAGATGTGGCAGCTGCTTTTATCTTCAAACCATGCTTTTTTCAATATTTTCCAATTCAAGCATGTTACACTGCACACCTATTTGCGTGTTCAAGAATTCATTCTTTCAGCTATTTATGAATAATTTGACACCATTGTCAAGACAAAAGAGTTGCTCAATGGCCATGATATCTATTAAATAAGGGCTCAGGACATTAAAAATGATTCTCAAATGTGCCACAGTTCTAAACTTTTATGAACCATCCTTAATCATTCTAAACTTATAACGACTTTTGGCTTCTTACTGTTTTTTTATTATTTGAACCTTCTGCCTCTATAGGAGGTTAACAGAGGAGTTCTAGTTTTATGAACTACATGTATTTTGGTAGACTAACATTAATCTATCCAGTTGGTACCAAACTGGCTGAAATAACTTTCTTCTAGTGACTTTTTCATAGCTTTAAAATGATGGTAAATTGCTTTTCAAGATTCATGAAGATACAGAATATCCTTTGCAATAAGAGAGAGAAAAAGAGAGGAGAAAGTTAGAGCAATCACCATGCAGCCCCATTTGTGATACCACCAGAAAACTCACTACTCCTCGACATGTTAGCGTGGAAGGTACTATAAATCTTGGCAAGATGGCGAAAAGTCTTATCATCATCACACATAGAGTACTTTGTTCTACAAGTACATTAAAAGAATAACAATAAGAAAATCAAACATACACACCAATCATAAACTTCTGGCTTCAAGTTTTTATACCTTCCATCTGGTGTTCCATCCCATGGAAAGTTTGCAACAAGAGCACCCTGAAAACTTGTCCAAATTAACATACAGTCAATAGTGTACAAGTAGAGAAGTGGCATTGATATCAGCTACCAACTAGCAGAATACCCCATGCAAACTTGCTGATGCCACAAAGCGGTTACTCCTTGTCCAGTTCATAATGGCTATCGTCTCTGGTTGCCTAAGACTTTCATTATTATTTTGAGGAAAAAACTGCACAGAAGTCCCATGCATGTAATGTTACAGCATTAACAATATATGCATAACATTATAAAAGATATCATTTATAACTATTGATTCATGAAACCAGACTAAAATCAGTCTCAACCATCATTATTTCCTGCTTTACCTTGCTCATAGATAAATCCAACATCTTTTAGCAGTTTGCTCTGAGGTTTTTGATGCAAAACAGGTTTAATGAAAGGAAAGAGAGAAATGAACTCTTACCTGATCTGGAAAATCACGATTCAAATCAATGTTCTTTGCATTATTTCGCGATTTGAGATGGAATCCATCAGGATTCATTGATGGCAAGAGATGAAGATGTATACCATTGACAATTCTGGTAGCCTGAAAAACAATGAATGAGGGTGACGGCCAATATACTAACGTGAGAATTTTTCAATCGCAAATAAAAATCATACAGAAAGAGACTATAGAAGGCATTCTATAAACAAATGAATAGAATAAATGCAATTCGTTTGACTTTGGAACCAGTATTGAACATTTCCAGCCACTGTACTTGCAACACATTGTAAGAAACACATCATTTCATATTCTGACTCCAAAAATAATTCAGTTGGCATTCAGCACTTGCAACAAACTCAATCATAATAAAGCAAGACAAAACATCTAGCACTATGAAATTGCTAGGCAGAAAAAACGCATTTTAGCCTCGGTCATGATTATCACTGTTAACAGCTACAAAATCTTCATGGCACACTAGAATCGAATAAACTTCACATAACTAATATGATCCTTTCCAGAAAATGTCCATCACATTCATCTACGAGTATCTCATGTGTTCAACAATGAAGTGAGTCTTAACAACATTAATAGACTTAATCTCATGTAGGAAACTCAGATACAACCATTTCGAAAGTGAGGAAATTTAACTCACAAGTGGCTGCTTCATATAGTTGTCACATAACCAGTTTGCCAGAAGTAGGAGAATTTCACGTCCAACAGGTTCATCTCCATGTAAATTCCCTACATACTGTTCAGAGAATCAGAACATAGTGAGCTACATAATTGTAGAATGAGAGAACACCTCTATGACATTTGCATGCATACGTGTAGCTCATTTACCTTGAATGCAGGCTCTCCTTCTGATTCCCCTGGCTTATCTGAAATTTCTAGTACCCACTGCAAGTTTGAAAAACAGATTTTGAAATATATTACATAATTTTGTTTAAATTAAATAGAAGTGCAAGAAAGGAATGCTTACCAATGGAAATCCCATGTGACTTTTTCCAATACTGTGAATAACATAGCAAGCCAAGAAGGATTAGAGAACAGAGAATAAACAGAACTACTTATAATAACAAGGAAAAGTAGAGAAATAAGCATAATAGTTTCACAGTATTGACGCATGTGATGCCAAAACCAAAATGTCTCCTGTTGTAGTCTTTACTAGTATAACTTTCGATCATCATGTTTATAGATGCCGAAATACATAACCAATGAGGGCCTCTTGCAGAAAAATATGCAGAATAGCCTACAAACTCGAAGAGACACAGACGATGTGGAGATTCACAAATGTCTCCAATGTTAGTCCTTACTACTATATCTATGAAACCTCATATTCCGTAGATGCCAAATATTTTATTTACATTCATATAAAATATATTGAAGTTCTCTTGTATGTCTTTAAAATAAGGGCATACCCATATCCCTCATCATCGCATCTGTCTTGATTATAACACTAGATGCAGTGATACATTTGACTTAATCAATGAAATATAAGAGATCAATTGGATCTTTTCGCAGAAACCTACACTAACATTTTCAACAAACCAGGAGAAAAATGAAGCAAAATCTCATTTTTCGTAATTAGTGGTCAAGTATAATGGGAAGAAAGATAAACAATACTAACCTGTAGAGATGTGTAATCTTCTGACATTTTTTCGTAAGAAGTTTCAGTGACTCTTCCAACTCCAGATTGTTCCTGTAATATAACTGTAGCTCTGGATTGGGATATAATCAGAATGTTTTCTTTAAAGAGCAGTCAGAATGCATAAGAAGCACAAACCTATTACTATGACAGCAACAATAAATTTCTACACTCATTTATCTTACTTGAGTCATTCAGATGTTTTCGACCGCTGAAAAGTTTTTCAGCTTTAGAGAGCCCAGTTTCCAGCAACACTTGCCTAGAAGCGGAAACTGTGATATATTATACAAAATTGATTCAGATAATATGATGGCTAGTTCTGCACAAAATCAAATACTGTTAATTCAGGAAGAACGTATGTGCTTCATGTCTATTAATTCTGAATTGATCCAGGTTTGATGTGCTGGATTCTCATATTTTGGAGGCGAATCGAAGCATCTCTTCGAGTTCGGTTGCAATTTGCAAGATTTCAAAGCGGTGCACTCAGGACCGAAAGTTCTCTTTTGCTTTTTCTTCTTACAGAACCACAACCAGCAAAAATAAGGAATAAAACCGAAATAAAAATCTAGGAATGCAAGGACATGGTTTCTACGACGTGTCCTCTGCCTCTGTGTTAGGTGTCGGGTAAAAACTAGGCTTCGTTTTTTTCTGCTCGTATTTCTTGTTCTTCCACTTCTGACCGCGGCATGGAAAACAAAAGAACCGACCAAAGGAAATAGAGATGATTGTGTAGAGACGGAGGGCTTACCGATGGGAAGAGAAGTGGAGATCATCAGTGCGACGATCAGCATCGTCGTCGTCGTCGTCGCCGTCGTCGTCATCGTCGTCAGAAGAAGAAGAAGCTCCATGAAGTCTGAGGCAGAAGACGATTTTTGACTCGTTTTCCGTTTTTTCTTCTAATTTCACCTTAATTTCGAGCCTAGATATTATTATTACTAAATCTTCTGTATTTGCAATTATTCTGACCTTTGATCTTTTTTTACATTCCAGTTTATTGGAACGGCTGATTTTATGTGTAGCTTTTTTGGTAGATTTGTTTATCGAAAATGCTGATTTTATCTTATGAAATGGATTTCTCCTTGTTATGGATTTGTTTCTTCAACTGCAGATTTTATCTGCTGAAATGGATCTCTCCTTTTTGTGTATTTATTTCTTGAAGTGCAGATTTTATCTGTTTGTTTTATATATTATTTATTGGTAGTGTCTAATGAAATTGATTTATTATATTTATTTATTGACAGTGTTGTTTTTATTTGATGAAATGGATATATTTTTCGTGTTTTATATATTATTTATTGGTAGTGTCGGATGAAATTGATTTATTATATTCATTTATTGACAATGCTATTTTTATTTGATGAAATGGAATTTTCGTTTTTAGGTATATATTTATTAATTGTTGATTTTATCTGTGATCAAATGGATTTTTCCTTTTACACGTTTATTTATTGAAGTGCTGATTTGATCATATGAAATGGATTTCTCCTTTTTTACATATTTATTTATGGATTTTAATAGATGAAATGGATTTTTAATATTAAGTTATTGACAATGCTGATTCTATCTGAGAAAATGGATTTCTCTCGTAGATGGATAGATTTGCCTGACCAAGTGGTTCGATCCGATCTATTTTCTGATAATCACACCATAAACAACATTTTTTTCGTACATATTTCCTGACAACTTTTGTTGCAGTTGCGTTCTTTGACAAATTTTGCCATTTCAGTAAGCGCTTTGATGCATATTGACATGTTTTAGACGCCCTCGTGCTTTCTTTGATGACTGGATTTTTTTCCCCGGAGAGAGACAGATCAGTCTGCCGAAGCATTTCAATACGATCTGTTTCTGATGATTGCAATGCGACCAACGTTTTTCGATGCCTCGAATTCCAAACATATCTACCAATCACTAATAAGTCGTGAATGCGACAAAAAGGAGATTGCTTTGACAGCAACAGTCGAGCAAATCGTTGAAAGTGGCATCTAACGAGTTCTGGTGCTTCGATTATGTTTCCTGTGAGCATATAATCTCGTCATGTTCCATACTCTCGATTTATCTCACCGCTGGTCGAATCCTTTACTTGGAACTCTTGAACCCTAATTACATCTTTAATCACATGCTTTGTACAAATCCTTCCACTTGAATCCTTAATCCCCTTGATTGCATCCTTGATCGCCTTTAATCGTAGTTGGAGGAAACCCAAAGCAATGCACTACGGAATGCAAATCGAGAGCTCAAATCAACTTGCACGACATATTTAACGAGCATAGTTACGTCAAATCCTTAATTGAGCTCTTGATACTTGATCTCATCCTTTATTGCATGCTCAAGCACGCTTGATAAACTTCGTAACCACTCAGATCCTTCGCTTAAACTAATCTCATCCTTTTTCACATGTCCCATACTCTCTTCGCTAGAATTTCTAAACCTTCGTCGCATCCTTAACTGGAACAATTCCGTCAAATCCTTATCTAGGGCTCGTAATCCCTGATCTTCACATGCTCAATACAATTGATTAAGTTCACGACCGCTTTGAATCGTTCGCTTAAACTAATATCATCCTTAATCACATGTCCATGCTCTCTTCATAAGAACTCCTAAACCTTATAATCCCATCGTTAACCAGAATAGTCAGAATCAAATCTATAACGAGCTTGAGATCCTTAATCTTCAGATGCTCATATATGCCCGATTAACATCGTAAAGATCTAATCCTTCACTTAAACTAATCTCACCCTTATCCACACTCTCTTCGCTAGAAATCGTAAACCTTATTTACATCGTCAATTGGAACAATTGTGTCAAATACTTATCTAGAGCTCACATAATCCCTCCAGAGCTTCACTTGCTCAATACGCTAGATTAGCTTTGTAACCGCTCGAATTGTTAACTTGAACTAATCTCCTCCTCATTCACATGTCCCAAACTCTCTCCACTCTAGAATCCCTAAACCTTAATCGCGTCCTTAACGTTAACAATTGCGTCGAATCCTTAATCGAGCTCGTAATTACTCCGACCTTCACATGCTCAACATGTCCGATTAACTTCGTAAGCCCTCAAAGTCCGTCGCTTAAACTAATTTCACCCTTAATCACATTCTCCATACTCTCTTAACTGGAATTCCTAAACCTTAATCACATCCTTAATCACGGGTTTTGTGCTTTATTAATTGGGTTAAATGTTGTGGAAACTAACCGCCCTCCCTAATCGGCTATGGCGAAGCTCTCAATCTGTGCAGAGAATTCATCGTATCCCTGTTTCTATCAGAGATGGGCGATCTTCCTTCCTTTCCAATTCCTGCAGAGAGCATCTCAGAGTGAACAAGGATTCCCACGACATCCCAGATGAAGACACAAGCACATGCAGGCTCCTGTAACCAAAGACAAGTGAGTACATTCTCTCTCGTTCTTTGTAACATTGCCTCGTTTCAAGTGATTCCGAGCTCAGTAGCATCGAAAGCATTCGTGCATGAATGTTAGATCGAGGAAGAATGAAGCCCATTCTCGTTGCTTTGTAGTATGGCATCATCTCAAAGTATTCATAGCTTAATGGTGTATAAAGCATTTGTGCAAGAATGTTGATTTATGAAGAATCAAGCCCATTCTCGTTGATTTGTAGCATGGCATCATCTCAAGCTTTAGAGCTTAATGACGTTGAAAGCATTTGTGCAAGAATGTATATTTATGAAGAGTCAAGCCCATTCTCGTTGTTTTGTAGCATGTCATCATCTCAAACGATTCATAGCTTAGTGGCGTTGAAAGCATTTGTGCAAGAATATAGATTTATGAAGTATCAAGCATTTTCGTTCTTTGTAGCGTAGCATCAACTCATGCGATTCAGAGTTCAATGGCGTTGAAAGCATACGTGCAAGAATACTGATTTACAGAGAATCAAGCGCATACACATCAGCATGCATGTGTACATGGTGCACATATATGGATACCCATATCCACGTGTATATTCATAGAAATATCTGATTTACACATTTCTTGATTCTTCTTAGGTACTTCTTCGTCGAAGGTTCATATAATTGTCCAAAGAGAAGATTATAAATTTCACAGCAGATATTTATCAAGTGCTACGTGAACACTATGAAAGTGTACGAGACTCTTCATATCTTATTGTATGGGGAATATATCTTAATTTTTTTCATCTCAATCTACAACAACACCATTTATTTCCAGCTAGCATTGTGATATGATATCGAAAATTGGATATGAGTATGAGAACCTGTATTTTTGATATCAACCATCTTGGGCGTTTTTAATCCTCAAAATGTTTCTCAGGGCCAGTACAGGGTAGATTATTCAACGTCAATTCATGATGATGGCAATGACAGATCTTAAGTACACATTCTTTTGGTATGCCCTGATTATATGTGTTCTCAACCATGTGTTTAAAACTTGAATCGTCGCAAATGAATTGGCAACTAATATAGGAGTGTTTGTAGGCTGGCTCTAAATGGATTACTTTGACATTCATCAATTTCAAGGAAGAAATCATCCCAGAAATAAGAGAAAATATTGTGAAATCTCTTGTTGATTTAGGAGTACAATTGCATCGCCATCAGAGACTTGCCAGTGGGTGTGTAATAAACTACATACAATGCAGGTTGTTTCTCAGTATATACACAGAAAAGAGAAATGCCCTTGATTCTTCATAGGTATTTCTGTCTTCAAGATTCATATATGTAACTGTTCAAGGAGAAGATTAAAATTTTCGCCATACATATGAATCATCCTCAACATGTAGCACTGTGTTTACGTCGAATGCAAGAATGTTGTAAGAATAGAGACCTCTGCGAGTTGCAAAGGATCCATGCCCTAGTGGTAGAAAATGACGGCCTTGGATCACTTCAAATGGAAAATTTTGACCAGTATTTGATTCATATCTATGGAAAATGTCATAGTCCTGATGATTCTCGTTGGCTATTCGACAACATCTCTCAAAGGAATGTGGTCACTTGGAATATGATGCTGTCAGCTTACTCGCAAAATGGCCGTTTGACACAAGTCATTTGGTTATTTCAAGAGATGAGAAGGCAAGATGTTGAACCAAGTACTGTAACTTTCGTCACTACATTGAAATCATGTACTCAATTGCATGAGGGTCAATATCTACATACATTGATCCATAAGAGTGGTTTTGAATCTGATGTTACTGTATGCAATGCGTTGATTCACATGTTTGCAAGATGTGGTAACATAGATCTGGCTTTTCGTACATTCTTACGAATGTCACAGCGAGATTTTATCACATGGACAACATTGATCGATGCTTTAATACAGGATGGGAGGTCAATGGAAGCTTTACATTGCTTCAAATATATGTTATCAGATGACGACTTGCATCCTTCAGCTATGACATATGCCACCATCTTAAATGCATGCAGCTCTCTTGAAACTTTGGAAGAAGGAAAATGTATATATGATCGTATCATTAAGATTGGCTACGACTCATTCGAGTTTGTCGTTTCATCTCTTCTGACAATGTATGGTAAATGTGGTTTGGTGAATGATGCAGAATGGTTATTTGATAACAACAGTAGAGTTGATACTATAACATGGAACTCAATGATCTCGGTGTATGTAAGACATGGTCATTGTGATGAGGCACTTCAGCTTTTTGAAGAGATGCTTCAACAATGTATTAAGCCAAATAGTGTTACTGTTATCACTTTATTAGATGCTTGTACAGAGCTATTGGCATTCAAAGAGGGGAAACTGATCCATAACTGCGTGCTTGACATGGGGATTGATTCAAATGCTGCATGCAACTCATTGCTGAATTTTTATGGACACTGTGGAAGTCCGCCTGATGCATTCAATGTGTTTGATAAAATGACCCATAAGGATGTAGTCTCATGGTCTACGATGGTTCAAGTATTTGCAAGCAGTGGCTGCCATGATCAGATTTTTAAAACATTGAAGCGTATGCATGAATGTGGCATCAAACCAAACAAGGTCACATTTGTCAACGTCCTCAAAGCATTCATGAATTCTGGTAAAGCGAAAGGGAGCATGATAATCCACTCTGTGGCGGCTTGTGAGAAGCTAGAGCTTGATATTGTTATTTGTAACATTCTTATTACTATGTATGGCAACTATGGAAGTCCGATAGATGCATGCAAGGTTTTCACCTCGATGTCGAGATGGGATGCGGTCTCATGGACAGCAGTCATTGCGGCCCATACTCAGAGTGGCTATGGACGAGAGGCTTTCGGGTTCTTTTTGCAAATGCTGGAAGCTGGAGTTGCCCCGACCGACATCACATTTGTGAGCATTTTCGATGTGCTCACTGCTGTGGAAGAGGGTAATGTGCTATACTTTCTAACTGCTCATAACGGGATCGAATCTGATACTCTCGTCGGCAACGCTTGTATAAATTTCTATGCAAAATGTGGGAAACTAGACGATGCATTCCATGTGTTTGAGAATTTGCAAGACAAGGACATCATCTCCTGGTCTACCATTGTAGCATCATATGCTCACCAAGGTGAAGGCTGGGATGCTTTCAATCTTGTGATGAAGATGGGATCGTTGGGCATAAAACCTGATGATATCACCTTCGTCAGTGTGCTCTCTGCCTGTAGTCATGCTGGATTAACTTCAGAAGGCATCCAGTTTTTCTATATGTTGCATGAATATGGAATTTCACCATCCGAAGAGCATTATCGCTGCATGGTGGATATGCTGAGCCGGGCAGGATTACTTGGTGAGGTAGAAGCCTTCATCGATAATTTACCGTTACATCCAACAATCGTTGAGTGGATGACTTTGCTAGCTGCATGCCGTGTTCATGCCGATGCCGAAAAGGCTGAGCGCATAGCAGAGTATGTGGTGGAACTAGACTCCGAGAATCCGGCTGGTTATGTGATCCTTTCCAACATCTGCATTGCTGCCGGAAAGCAAGGAGAAGGCGATAGGGTAAGGAAAGAGATGTTGGATAATGTCAGAGGGGAAGCGATCAGTGGCATGTTCATAGAAGAGGAAGAAATCGTTCATGATTTTGTGTAGTGGGAAAGAGTGGCCATGCCATGAGAACAGTTGGAACAGTGAGACGTTTTGGAGAGTTTTCAGCACAATTTGGACAGATTTCAGCTCACTTTGGAGCCCATTTGCAGAGTTCTGAGCTCATTTTTGGACAGATTTCAGTTCACTTTGGAGCCCATTCGGAGAGTTTTGAGCTCATTTTTGGACAGATTTCAGTTCACTTTGGAGCCCATTTGGAGAGTTTTGAGCTCATTTTTGGACAGATTTCAGTTCACTTTGGAGCCCATTTGGAGAGTTTTGAGCTCGTATTTGGACAGATTTCAGCTCCCTTTGGACATTTTCCAGCTCATTTTGGAAGGTTTCACCCCACTGTGGACAGTTTTCAGCCCAGTTTAGACAGGTTTCACCACATTGTGGTCAGTTTTCAGCCCATTTTGAACAGGTTTCACTCAGTATGGACAGTTTTTTCAGCCTATTTTTGACAAATTTCAGCCCAGTTTTGGACAGTTTTTCAGCTCACTTGTCAGCCCATTTCTGGACAGTTTCTGATTTCTGTCACAATATGACCTTGGGCTTTGGAAGGTACTTTTCTCCCCAGCCTTAATCCCATTGTGGATGCTCTAACCGTAAATCTCGTCAGATGTATACTGATGAACTAGGGGAATTCTATTTGTTTCCTGAGTAAAAAGAAAAAAGCCGATGGTTTCGGCTGGATACTTTGGGAACACAAGACTACACGAAATGTGGCGGCTTGAAATCTGTAGTAGAAGAAGCTCCGTTCGCAGATGTTGATGCGTGGACATTTGAGGTCTGATGTGAGTAACTGGAGGCGAATTCAAAGTGGAATCAAAGGGGAACGAACATGCATCGATTTCGTCGCGAATGATCAATGGTTGTATAATCAAGCTCGAACTTGCTGGTCTAACAGTAGCCTCTACATTGTTAAGCCAGATTGAGCTTCGACAGCTGCATCGGTCTTACGATCGGACAAATATAAATCGATCGAGGACCTGCTTGGCGAGGGCGCATCGGGTGCATCATATGCTTGTTCATGTGGAAATATCCAGATCGGGAAAGAATCGAGGACAACACAAAATAGTACGATCACAACATAAGATGAGAGCTAGAACAGATGTTCATTCGTAGGGCAGGGGCTCCGATGAGAGTCTGTTGTTAAGGTCTGATTTTG
Organism: Azolla pinnata; assembly: GCA_037176905.1. Classification (NCBI taxonomy): domain Eukaryota; kingdom Viridiplantae; phylum Streptophyta; class Polypodiopsida; order Salviniales; family Salviniaceae; genus Azolla; species Azolla pinnata. Next base: position 7,132 of record JBBBWG010031576.1, on the reverse strand, counting down.
GCAAGCTGAAACAGGAAAGAAGGTATATACGTAAATCGCCAGCTTGAATCCAAACCTTGTATGCATACGTTTCTACGTATTTGCATTCGCGCTTGCATACGTACATACATACATACCTACGTATGTTTGTACATACATGCATCGATGATGGCATTCATAGGCCTATCTAGGCATGCATACATACGCCAGCAACATGTATGTATATGTACGCACTTATATAATGTCCGCGCATGCATACATGCACACATGCATGCAAAGCATGCATGCGTACCCTTGCATGCATATGTCGATGATGCACGCACACATGCATATGCATGCATGCAGGCATACATACATGCATGTATATGTCCGTACGTACATACATACATGCATGTATATGTCCGTACGTACATACATACATGCATGTATATGTCCGTACGTACATACATACA